>QVTF01002959.1:160000-165000 GCA_003573665.1 Oxygymnocypris stewartii | reverse complement strand
ATAAAAGTGATTTGATTTGATTTGATTTGAAGAGGTGTTAGTGAGGTCAGCAGCGGGTGCTCAACCTGTGATCTGTGAGGGTCCTGACGATCAGTATAATGACGGGGACACTATACTGTCAACAAGCACCGTCTTTCGGATGAGACGTTAAACCGAGGTCCTGACTCTCTGTGGTCATTAAAAATCCCATGGCACTTCTCGTAAAGAGTAGAGGTGTAACCCCGGTGTCCTGGCCAAATTCCCTCCACTGGCCCTTGTCAATCATGGCCTCCTAATAATCCCCATCCACTTGATTGTCTCTATGTCTCTCTCTCCTCTCCACCTGTAGCTGGTGTGTGGTGAGAGCATACACTTGATTGTCTCTATGACTCTCTCTCCTCTCCACCTGTAGCTGGTGTGTGGTGAGAGCATACACTTGATTGTCTCTATGACTCTCTCTCTCCTCTCCACCTGTAGCTGGTGTGTGGTGAGAGCATACGCTTGATTGTCTCTATGTCTCTCTCTCCTCTCCACCTGTAGCTGGTGTGTGGTGAGAGCATACGCTTGATTGTCTCTATGTCTCTCTCTCCTCTCCACCTGTAGCTGGTGTGTGGTGAGTGCATACACTTGATTGTCTCTATGTCTCTCTCTCCTCTCCACCTGTAGCTGGTGTGTGGTGAGCGCATACACTTGATTGTCTCTATGACTCTCTCTCCTCTCCACCTGTAGCTGGTGTGTGGTGAGAGCATACGCTTGATTGTCTCTATGTCTCTCTCTCCTCTCCACCTGTAGCTGGTGTGTGGTGAGTGCATACACTTGATTGTCTCTATGTCTCTCTCTCCTCTCCACCTGTAGCTGGTGTGTGGTGAGTGCATACACTTGATTGTCTCTATGACTCTCTCTCCTCTCCACCTGTAGCTGGTGTGTGGTGAGCGCATACACTTGATTGTCTCTATGACTCTCTCTCCTCTGCACCTGTAGCTGGTGTGTAGTGAGCGCACTGGCGCCGTTGTCCAATGCACAATAAAGCGCTATATAATGCATCATTCATTAATTGTTTAATTCATAAATCTCAATTTGGAAAAAAAATTGACCCTTATGACTGGTTTTGTGGTCCAGCATCGTGTATATATCATATACACAGTTATTCAAAACCTACACTCTTAAAAATAAATGTATTTTACGATGCCATAGAAGAACCTTTTTGGTCTAAATGGTTCCATGAATAACCTTTAACATCTGAAGAACTCAATCTTCAGTGTGGCAAAAGAATGTTCTTCAGATTATAAAAAGGTAAGAAAAAGAGGGTTCTTTAAAGTAACTTTGACTGAACGGTTCTTTGTGGAACCAAAAATGGTTCTTCTGTGCATCGCTTGAAGAATCCATTGAAGCACCTTTGTTTTTAAGAGTGAAAAGCTCTTCTTTTATGAGCTCCCTTCTGTACAAGACTGAAAGTAATTAGCAGAAAGATGTTGAAAAATAGACGGTAAGCACGAAAGCAAGATTGAAAGCTATCTTCTTTTACTGTAAGCATGTGCGGCTGTGAATACAGTATTACACAGTACAGAAGAAAAGAAACACATCAAGCATGTGTAGTTGTGTAGATGTGTGTTTATAGGCCGGTTCTGATTGGTTGGGGTTCAGTGAAGCACATGTGAGGAGTTAGTGATACATTCGTGAAGTGTGTTTGAAAAATGAAATCAAGATACTTACTGTTAGACTTGTGTGTGTTACACAGAGAACTGTGTGTTGTGTTTTGCAAAAAGTGAGTCAAAGGCTGAGATTTAGTGTCTGGTTTTGCAGATTTGCTGCTTCTGCTGTTTGAGAAATTGTGAGACAAGTAAAGCTTTTGTGTGTAAGCAAACTGTAAATGATTGTTTTAGACATGATATAAACAAAGACTCTTTTGTAACAAAGTATTTGTTGTTTTGTCTTTGTATATAATTCCCATAGATATGTTATTTAAGACTATTCGATGTATTTTTAAGGGGCGTGGCTAATTGTAACTGATATTCTAGTTGTACAACTCGTGGTGCTTTCTTTGATATTGCAAACTGGCATTTTTATTACAGTATTTTAATGTATTGCTGTAATTCTAGACAAACAGTTTTACCGTTTACTGCCCTTTTTTCGAGTTATTTACATATATAGTCTCGCACATTCACAGAAAACAGCCAATACGTTATCAAAGTATAGCCATCATAACAAACATTAATAATATCAATAGTTTTCTTTTTGTTTCTCTGTAGAGGACTTTATGGCTTATTAAAGAAAATACAGTAACACTTTACAATAAGGTCTCATTTGTTAACATTAGTTAATGCATTAACCAACATGAAAAATAATAAACATTTGTTTTTTGCAGCGTTTATTAACCTCGGTTAATGTTAATAAAAATGAACAGATACAACTTTTTATAAATGTTGAACTTAACCTTATATAATATTAATACATGCTTTAAGTATAGTTTGTGTTAATTCACAAAAGTAAAGTTAATTCATAAAACTAAAGTTAACAAATGAAAGTGTTACGGAAAATCTTACTCTGATTTGAAAGCTCACTGATTTATTTTTCTGAGATGGTAATTATTAATAACGATTATACAATTGATAGAAGTGTTTGTTTTATTGCGACGTCCCAAAAGCGCAGGATGTGGGTTACATGGTTTCACAAAAACACACATGTTAGAAAACAAGATTAATTTGCATCAAGCAGTCATAAAGTACATCACAAATGCTTTCTTAGATTGTGTGAGGAGGACAGATTACATGTAACGTCTCGCGGAGAGACTGTTTCTCTGGGTTTGACCGGTTTGCTCAGTGAAAAGGTGGTGAGATATTTCCAGCTGCTCTCTACGGCACAGTTAGGGGTTTATTTTCACACGGGGCTCTACATGCCCTCACTTTGCTCTTAAGTTTGCCCCATAATGAGTGATGAAGCAAAACAGTTTGTGATTATATGCAACATCTTACAACACCACATTCATTACTGTCTGCACGCCTTCACACAAGACGAAAAGTTTGGTCGACTTTAACCATTAATTCCCCTAAACAGGGGTGCGTTTCCCAAAAACAGCTATGATCACAAGTTCAGTCATTACCAATAGAGTTCAATCGAACTAACGACCATAGTTAACTAATGACGCTTTTGAGAAACACACCCCAGAGCGATCCTTAAAAACGTGGCTATAATAATAAATATGTGTGACGAAGCCATAATCATTCATCGTACAGTTTGTTTCAACTGCTTACACACTAAATCTTTACATGTCACACAGTTTCTGAAAGCTGACTCAAACAGCAGAAACACCAAATCTGCACTAATGCACTAATTATTGGCCGTTGAATCAGTTTTACAATTTTTTTAAAACACTTTTTGCACTTTTTACAAAACACAACACACATAATTATCTTTGTAACACACACAAATCTAACAGGAATTAATATTATGGCAAAGTTGTCTGCAAATGTTTGCTTTTGAGATGTGTTTGAGATATTTTGAATGCAATGTTTCATTTGGCTGGAATCTGGAAAAAAGAAAATATTTGGAAAGAAATCGCCTTTAAAGTTGTCCAAATGAAATTCTTAGCAATGCATATTACTAATCAAAAATTAAGTTTTGATATATTTATGGTGGGCTCTTTACATAATATCTAATGATTTTTGGCATAAAAGAAAAAAGTATAATTTTGACCCATACAATGTATTTTTGTCTCTTGCTATAAATATACCCGTGCTGCGTATTTTGTGCTGCAGGGACACAAAGTGTTTGCAATGTAAGACAAATGTTTGCTTTTTATATGCATTTGTGTTATTTTGAATGCACTGCTTCAGTTTGCAAGAGATGTGAGGCATTTTGCATTTATGCATGCGATTCTTGCATTTGTTTGTAAAGTTTGGAAAAAAGAGGCAAAGTTTTGAAAATGTGTGCAAGCTGTTGAAAAAAATCTGTCAGGGAGCAAAACTCAAGTTTGCAAACTCAACTGAAAAGTTTAATAATATATCTGATATATTGATCTGCATTCATTTACTTTTCATGACTGTTTAAGAACGCCTCAATGGCAGCTAAACTATCCAATCTTTCCAGTGTTTGTATATGTCTGATGCCCTGCAGTAAAGCTCTGTGCAACCTCTCTGAGCTGAACGCTCTCATTATTGAGTTTTTTACATTGAATGCTCATCTAAACTAAAAGACAGTGTAAGCCATGTTGATTTTGGACCCTCACCAACCTCCCACTTTTTTCACTTCGCTGGCTCCAGCTAAATGACCATTTTGACCGATGTCCGTGGGCCATGAAAACCTCTGTTAACCGCCTCGCCTGTGCCAAGACTCATCAATGTTTGGCTTCACCTCTCTTCTCTTGTGTGCTTGCTTTCTGACAGCTTCAGTCTCTCAGAAATATCCGGTCGGTCTGTTGTATCTGCATATGGAGACCAGTCGTGCGAAACGGGTTGATGAATAAAGCCAAATGAACAGTATTTGCAGTCCCTGAATTAAATACTAATGCTTGCATAGCAAACAAAAGTGATTCAGAGCTGCTTTAAACTTTACTGTTGCCCCTGCTGCATATGTATGCAAATAGAAGAGCGATGATAATTCATTATGCAAATATTATGATATAGTGCAGTCTTACCAAAAATGGACATCATGCCATTTTTTTTATTTTTTATAAATAAACCTTTTAAATTGAGGTGTAACCTCGAATTCTTAAATGTTTTAGAAAAATATAAATGTACTATAATTTTTAAATGTATATGTTATTAGGAGAAGAATACCAATACAAAAAATAGATATCATATCCAATTCTGATTTGTTTAGAAAAAATGTATTAAATTAAATGCATTTGTTTAAATGCTTGAAATAAGTTATTGAAAAATAATTTAATATTTAATTTAAAACTGTTAAAAGCGACAAGCAGCCAACAACGTATGAAAAAGTTGTACAAGAGAGGTTTTTATTATTTTATCAATACATAATTCTCATATTCTTCAAAGTTTTGAGGTAAATGAGAACATTTAACA
>QVTF01002959.1:140000-155000 GCA_003573665.1 Oxygymnocypris stewartii | reverse complement strand
AAGCACACCAGTTATGAGACACAGAGCTCTCTTTTCTTAAAGCTCAACAATATTACCAAGATATCTCGTTTTACCTGAATTATTTCACTATTATTCTATGGTATGTGCTATTGCCGCAGGCCTTTGCTGATTTCCAAGAATGATTATATGACCCTTGGATGAACCCTCGGCATCAAAGCATTGAAAAATATGAGCGCCGAGCGGCGACTGCTGCATTTGTCATTAAGCTGAACGGTGCCTCAGATTCAGTGCAGTTATACTGTATGCTTCTGTTCCCTGGAGTCGAGAAACCATTCAATGCTCAATCTCCAGGAAGAAAAATAGCATATCTCTAAATCATAGAGACACCGTGAAATATCAGGAAGGGATATTCACTGATTTAACAATCAATCTGATTCCAGCCACGATAGTATATGGGCAACTCAGCTTCACTTTTAATGCCTTTTAAAGTCTTTTGTTCTACGCCATCATGCTGTGATGACGTTCATCAGTGCGAATGTCACTGACCACATCAAAACTTCCCAAATAACAAAAGACAGGTATCTGAAAAATACATGTCTTATGTGCAGGTGAGTGGCTTATACTGTTGTTCTGACTCACTTAAATCAGTTGTTTTAAAGTAACTTTACAAATGTTTGACAACACTGACAGACATAACATAACTGATTTCTATTCATATCATATCATATAGGAAAATGTATTTATTGCCAAGACATTATCCGTTTTCTACTGATTTTTTTCTTACGTTGTGACACCATACAGTTCTACCAGGGTGCTCCTCATTCAGTCATTTTTGATTATAAAATAAATGAAAAATGGGAGATTAGAATAGAAAATGATAGATAATATTTAAATCAGGAATGTCAGAATCAAAATGCGTGGCTCGTGCATATCGCAGCACATCACGATGCACGATGCCGGTCCCTGGGAAAGCATTATCTCAAAGTTTCAAGGTTTTATTCGTCACATACTCAATTATACAGAATATAATCAGTAGTGAAATGTGAATCAGGTCAGGTCTGCTCAATGGACAGTGCAAAATATGTAACACAATATATATATATATATATATATAAATATAGGTAGAAAATAAAAAAATAATAAGAACAAATAAATAGTAAAATGTGCAATACAGTATACTGTGGACTTAATAAATAATAATATAAACAGGGATGTGCAAGAGGAATGTGCAAACAGGTTGTACCGGGTATATACACATAGCAGCAATACTGATAATGGAGAATAGTGAATATCTTACTGTTTATTAAATTGTGTCTTGTTGATGTTATTAGATCGAGTTTGAGTTTAGGAGCCTGATGGCCTGAGGGAAGAAGCTCCTCCTCAGTCTCTCAGTTTTTGCCATCATGCTCCTGAAGCGCTTGCCAGATGGCAGTAAAATGAAAAGCCAAAATGAAGAGCCTCAGGTTCTTGAGGGATGCCAGAAGGTTGAATCCTCCTTCAGTCAAGCTTAAAATCCTATCTGCTAAGACAGCGCTCCTGACCGCTCAGCGCTCACTTCCATCAAGAGGGTTGAGGACCTCCAAGCATTTTCGGAGAGTGACGAGTGCCTTGTTTTCGGGCCGGTCTACTCTCACGTTGTCCTGAGACCCCGGCCTGGATATGTGCCCAAGGCTCGATTATTTCTAATATTCCAACCAACAGCCAGCATAAGTTTTTGACGGACATGTGTGAGGGGGGTGAACTATGTTTGATGTTTTGCGCAATTATAAAACATACTTTTTGCATTAGTTATTTTACAGAATTAAGTTTATTTCTAGGCTTAAATAAATGACGTTACTCAGAGACTTGTCAAAAATCCTACATTCAGCTGTTGCAAATTAGTTGTTTTGATTGTCTCTCATTGCTTTTTATTTTGTATTTAAACCCGTGGAAATACAAATCCTGTTGTAAACGATGGTGAAAAATCACAGTTTGTTCCATCATTATCCCTCATAGACCGATAGACATAAACTGTAGAAACACACCTCGTCTCGTCTAGCTTCTAGACATTCAGCGCTCCTTCACGGCCTCATTCTCTCTTTCTCTCTTTCCTCAATGAATTCTTTTGAATCGGAGGCCAGCAAAAGCAGAGGTCCAGCCAGCATATGTGAAGCTGATCAGACCTTTGGGCAGAGATGATGTAGACTGTTGCTATTCCCATTCAGCGGCTCTGTGAAATACAGCCCGCAGCCGCTGATATACTTGATTATCGTTACTTTTAGAGATTCCCCAGACATCAGGCTCAGGTTCCCAAAGACTGAGTCAGTCATTTATTTGTCTGGGGATGGATAACATTCCACTTCTTCATTTCCATATGGATGTCTTTTTCGCTGATAAGCATGTCATATTCAGACATTTCTTTTCCTTCACATCTCCTGTTCTCCTCCTGGTTGTGTGTGTGTGAAACAATGAAGTGTGAGATTATTTAAACAGCTCTCGCGCTTCATCAGAGCGATGAAAATATTTGTGCAACGGCCATCCGTCAAGTGCACTGACCATCTCAGCCGAATCCAGTAAGTCATCCATCTCTTCAGCCTAAGCATGGACTGCTTTATTTCATCATGAACATTTTATGTGCAGAAAAATAACAAGACGGAAACCTGAGCGTTGTTATTTTCCCATCTTTTTTTGGTTTCGGGGGAGGTATTTAAACAAAAGGCTTCTGTTGTTACTAAATCAATGTTCATTTGCGACTTGGCAAACGTTCGGTTAGAGGAAGCTTATTTTCTTTCACATAGATATCTTGTGTCTTTTAGTAGCCCAAATTCTATACTTATACTCAATGTGACCTTGTAGATATGAGAGGAAACGCTTACATCATGGTATCTCAAGATATATGTTTTATTAGATCGTGTTTCAAAGCTAACAATGAAGTACAGCTACACCTTTGTCCAGACATCATAACATCCGATGCTCCCTTCTGAACCAGGAACAGATAAAGATTATGCAAGCGCCGCTGCCAAAGAAGGGGAGACAATACTGTGAAACTTCAGATAATACAAAATAATACTAAAATGATGAACTACAAAATCCTGACCACAGGCAGTCATAAATACAGTGTTGTTCCAAGACTTACACCACATGGGCAACTCTTGGTGCAGTGGAAACTTGCCCAGTTTATCAAAGGGAGATATTTGAACCAGATGACGGGCTGAAATATGTAATCTGAGCACAGAGTTAATAGCTGAGACTGGGGCTAACATGCTTTCATCAGCTGGTGGAGTCAGCATTGGTTGGAAAGGTTTAAAGAAGCATCACAACTGCATCCTTATGTCAGGGTTGTGGGGTGAAGGGATAGAGCGAGGACTCAATGGTGCAGCAGATGGGCTTTTATAAAAAAACAAAAACAAAAAAACAACCTAAACTACCATGTAGGAGAAAGGCAAGGCAAGGCAAGGTTACATAGACGTCGAACTGGCACAGGACTGCAAACACAAGGAGATTATAAAGGGAGCAAATGAGGAAGGTAACGAAGAAAACACAGGTGGGGAAAATTAACCAATAATCAGGTAACAAGATGGGTGGGGTCAAGACAATTGACATGAGAGCACATGGCACACGGAAAACTAAGAGAAAAGTCATGTGCCAGCAAAACAAATCACCAGCCATGTGCAAAACAGTGCCCGAACACACAGCTAATGAGAAAACTCATAAACCACGTGTTCACGCAAGACACAACAACATGAAAGCACGGAGCCAATGAAAAACACCAGCTGCGTGCCACACAGAACAAGACATGACATGAATGCACTTAGCCGATAAAACGCGAACTGCATGTAACACACATGGACAGAAGAGCGTGCAGCCGAGCCAACTCGAGACCGCACGCTCACGCAACGAGACAGAACATGGAGCACGAGTGTCTGAACCCTGACACGAAACCCGAAACTCAAGACATGAGTGCCGGGAACCGAACACCACGCTCCAACACGAAACAAGGCACGCAGACGAGAGAGTGCACGGATCGAGCTCACTCACATGAAAACAGGAGATGACGGGAGCGTCAGGGCTCTGTCACAAAACCATGAATAACACCAGACCGAAGTGACAGAACCCTGACACCTTATGAGCTAATCATTTAAACTGACCTGGAGGGGAACTGGCTGTAATATATTGAGTCAATCAATTTGCATACGTGTCATTGTGACATGCATATCGCGTAATTTATTTCAAGAACTGTTATACATGTATGCTGTTGTTTTAAACTCAGTCAATGTGCATTTGGGTTATTATCATGAAACCATAAAACATTTCCATTACTTGAAATAATAAACATTAACTGAAATAAAATGTATAATAAAGTAAACTTATTTCAGCTAGTTGCTAGTCTAAGTTGAAGTACTGAAAAAGCTAAAACTAAAAACTAAATAAAAACTAGACACATTAAAATGACATAAAACAACACAATTACAAAAAACATCTCCAAGTCTAATTTAAAATTTTAGCAAAAACTAAATAACACTGATGCACGTACACACATTCTGTGCTTTACTGTATTTATTTTGAGTCTTTAAATGAGTTTTTTTCAGGGACTCTTTCTGTAGTTGATATTTTAAAGCCATTAGATGGATACACGTTCGATTCTTTATGAGGGAGTCAATGAACCATTCACTCAACTGATTCATTCAAAACACATTCAGGAGAAAAATCTGGTATTCATGAGTGAGTCATTGAATTATTCACTCAACCAATAGTTTAAAACAGTGCTTCATTCAGAAACATAACAAGTGTTTATGAGTGAGTCATTGCACCATTAAAATGCTCTGATTTATCCAGGAACAAGAAGACTGGAGACATGTAGTAAAGGTTATGTGGAAAGCCTTTATATGAAGATTGTTTGAGTGTGTTGTGTTCAAGCGACTAACCTTGGACAATGGTTCATGCTCATATGCACATGTTTTGAATTAGGCTTTACCAAATTTTCCTGTGTATAAAAATTTAATAATTCATGATCTTCCAGTTTATCTTGTGCACAAGTCTGCAAACCCCATGTTAAACCAGCAAAGCAGATCATCTCTGCCAGTCCAGGGAACTATGTTAAAGCTGAAGTGTTGCCTTGTATTTTATTATTTTGAATTGTCACGACTGGACTTATTTAAGTGACAACGTCTCAACATAATAATGCTAAATAAATATTGCAAGTCATCTCATCTTTAATCTAGTTTGATCTATTTTCAGCTGCTTTACCGCATGCTTTGGTCTGAAAGTGCAAATCAGTAAATATCTTTAAACAGGAACATATGAGGTGAACGTGAACCTGTTTTTATTTTTGAAAGAATCTGAATTTATTTTCAAAACCATCAATACTTCTATTTCCTCTCGTGCATGCCACTAGACCCGTGTTCAATTGGCTTTTCTTTAAAGAAGTGAGTCTTAGACTCTAAAGCTCTATTGTTTCCCAGGTTTGGATTTCTGTGCTTTGACACAAAGTGATAGAGGCACGGTTCACTTTCCCAGTGATCATGATCCATTTGGAGTCAAAGCATCTGTCTCTGTCTTTATCCAAGTGATTTACCGCGGCAGAATGTTGACATCTGCAGATCCCATACAAACGAATCCACCGCTTCACAAAAATCAATCACTCCAAGAACGCATCGAAACGGGATTCTTCAAAGCTCTAGACGCTGTATTGTGAGAACGAACGAATGACTTCATCTAGCTGATGGATGGAGGGAGTTGTGTTATACAGTGGTCTTAGAAATGGTTTAGAAGTGGTCTGCGCACATCTGGCGAGATGCGAGAGTTCTTCAATAGCTCTGCAACAATTACTGGCAGTAAATAATGTGTGAGTTTTGACGATGTGTCTCAGGCTGATATCCACGCTTAAGACATAAAACAGCTCCTTAAAGGAAAACTCAGTCAGAAAAGTTGACGGACAAGCTTGTAATCAAATCAGCCTAATTACACAAGCACCCTTTGCCATTTTAAATCCATAACCGGCACATGATTTCAATCTTTTCTTTTGCAGTAGAGTTTTATGAGTTACAGTGCTTGAACAAATGTTTCTTTGTTTGCAGGAAATGTCAAGCATACAGGCTGTTCTCTGGCATTGTAAAACTGAAATAACGAAATGAATTTTGGCAAGCCGTGCTACAGAATTATTTCTGAAGGTGTTTAGCCCCAGTATGATTGCAGGCGTATAATGAAGTACAGGTTACCGCAGTGTTGGATGGGAATGAGCTCGACGTGAGGCTGAGGTTTTCATTAAGATTTACTACGACTCAGCATCTTGTCGCTGTTGTCAGTATAACGTTACTGTGCAGGCTGTTGCATTACATGCGGTTTTGTGAGGAAACGAGTAGCTGCATGTGTCAACACCTAAATGCAATGCCTTTGTGTGGTTTTTATGAGTTTCTGAACTCATTAGAAAACTGTGGTAAAATAATATCCTGATAATGTGGAAAGGTGATATACTAAATACAATTCTTAAAGAAATAGTTCACACAAAAATGAACATTTGCTGAAAATGTGCTCATCCTCAGTTCATCCAAGATTAGATGAGTTTGTTTCTTCATCAGGTTTGTAGAAATGTGTCTCTGCATCAGTGTCTCAGAAATGGATGCTCTGCAGTGAATGGGTGCCGTCAGAATGAGAGTCTGATAAAAACAGCACAATAATCCACCATTAAGACGTTTTTGACTTCATACTGTTGATTCTGATGCTTGTGGATTATTGTGATGTTGTTATTCTGACGGCACCCATTCACCGCAGAGCATCCATTTCTGAGACACTGATGCAGAGACACATTTCTACAAATCTCATGAAGAAACAACTTATCAATGTCTGTTTATTTTGTAATCAATATTGTGCTTTATATTAATATCCTTGTATGTATGCAGTTAGCAGTATGGATGAGTGTGTCTGGCTCACTGAGATGTATTTCAGGTATCTGTAGTTGTGATGAAACACTGGGTCATTGTTTCGCACCCAGAATGGAGGGCTGTAGGGGGTCCCATCAGGAAGCCAGTTACCACAGACAGAGGGAAATTCCTGTCCTCCTATGAATGTTTTATTAGGTTTGTGTGAGGGTTAAAATATTCACCCTTCACCACAAAACCAAACCAACGTATAAGTGCTTGGATTGAAGCAGACATGACGGTCCAACTGGCTTCTCATGTGAAAACAAAGAGACTTCAGTAAACAGTGTCAGTGATAATATCAAGCGTATTAAAGATCCGAAGGGCCTTGGATCGGGGCCGGTCTGTGGGGGTTTTGCGGCTCCGGGCCAAATCATGAAAACGGGCCTTAGTAGTGTGAAATAATTAGAGATGGGGAAATCCATTCAGCAGCATCGCGAATCTTTCTTTTGTAATTCTGAACCAATCCACAAAATATTACAATATTTCAGAATCTCGAAATTTATTAAAAGAAAACTGAAATCTACTGCCAAGATTTTCACCGGCTCTACCACTAATTATTTTTAAACAATGCATTTTTCATATTTGCTATAAACATTTATTTTTGTAATCATAACGTTTTAAGGGTTCTTTAAAACAAATTGTGTTCACTAAAATGTTTTCTTTACCAAAAGAATGCTGAACATTGTATTACTATAATGTAACTGTAAATTAATTAATGCACTCTTGCTGGAAAATGATGCAATACTTTACTAATTTGTAAAGTACCAATTGCAGTACCAATACTTTCAATAATTATTTTTTTGGGTAATTGAACAAAACCTTGTCTAACATTATCTTGACAAATTATTATTCTATTGACAAATCAGTAGAATTTAAAACCACAGTTTAAAATACAGAATACTTCAGAATATAATAGATCATATATCATATAATATATGGAATATAATAGATCATAGAATCCCAAATGTTTAAAGGAATTTGCTGTTTTTCAGCCAGCAGTTAAAACATTATTATTCATATATTTATTTATAATATATGTAAATGAGCAACATTTCCGCTTTCTCCGTGTTACCTGCACTCAGACTTTTTTATTTGTCTTCAAAAGTAAAACATGAATAAAAATGCAGTAGACTTTTGACAGCTCCATTTATTTTAGTATAATTAAGATGCCATTGCATAATTGTAATAAATATTTAGGATTAGTTTTTATTGTTATTCTACATTTTCATTTTAAAAGTTTTAGTAATTGTTTGTGTATTTGTCATTTTTATTAGTGTCTTTAAAAATGTCTATGTAGTGATTAATAATTATTTCAGTTTGATTTATTTTAGTACCTCAAGTTAAACTAAATGAAAATGAGAAATATTGCATTAGCAGCACGCTGAAATACAATAAAGTTAGTTTTGAATGTTTTAGTTTAACCATAATAACCCTTCTCCATCCTTACATTGAGCCCAGTCTTAAGAAGTGCTTCTATTGGTGCATTATATGTTTGACTTGAATACAACTTATCAATTCTTACCTGACAACATCTGCATAAATATATAGACTCTATAAATGTTTAATGCAACAAAATCAGAGTCGACTAACAAGAAGAGTTAAGTGTGCATTCACTGAATTCATTTTGTGTGTATTACGTGTTTTAATAGTCCTGGTTATTGTGATTTAATGTGGCCTTTGATCGATCGCTACCAGTGTAGAATGCCTTGAAATAGAAATCTTCTCATTTATTATGAACATCTCACGGGGCCACAATTAGGGCCCTAGACGACTCCCAATGGAAGAGTCCAGCCCTGCATGAGTCTGAACATCGATGTGTTTGTTTCAAGCAATGTTTTAATAACTCAGAAGCAACATATGGAGCATATCTTTCATCATTCCCCTCCTCCGGTATACTTCTGAATAATACGGCCAAGTCAGACCTCTTGATTAAGATCAATTCACCTCGTGAAAGAGGTGATGACGTTCTTGAGGACTGAACGCATGCGGGGGGAGTACGATGTGAATAACATGTGCTTGCTCTGACGTCAGCGAGAGGAAGGTGTCTTGAAGTTCATTCCTCCATATATTGAGAAACGACGGCGCGTCTGGTAAGATTGAAACGATCTCTCAACAAGCTCACACGCTCGCTGAGCTGGAAAAACAAGGAGTGCGTTTCTCGGCTTTTGAGAAGCATACAATCTGCTGTTAATAATGGCACACTGATGTGGTTTCACTGTCTGGACCAGGCCTGACGGGCGACCGGTGGATCTCTGAGCGGTGAAAACTAAGATCACTACTGAATCTCTTGGTGTGGCTTCACTTACCAGATGTATCCTCTGAACTGAGCTTCGACCACCAGGCGAAGAAACACTAACCAGAGCCAACTGTGAGATATTAAAGCTTCCAGAAACTCCCAGTTCACACCTACTCTGGATCATTTTCACGCAAGCGTATTTGTCATTCCCTATCTTGTATTTTAATACAGTGGCCTTTCTTTATGCCTTGCTTTTGTAAAGTCTCTATAGCCTCTTTATTTCCTATCCCAGCACTGCTGCTGTTAGCTATTAAAACATACCACTCGCTATGCCAAAATAAAACCATTTCCATCAAATCAATCACATTTATGGCTGGTGTGCTCAATCTCGAGCCGGTTCAGTGACACGATGCCTTATTTATTTGCTTTTCCTGCCTTTGCATGCATTTTTTCATGTGTAATTAAATTAAGTTGCAGTAAATAAATAGGCGAGGGGCTGGAAATACACATGCTGTTGGGCCTTGGGTTGTTTTGGGAGTCTTCTGAAGTCCTGTGATGGAAAAACCAAAATGCAAACAATGCATTCACGTTTAGATTAAAAATACCATTGATTCTTGCACATGTTGCAGTTGATTGTGACATTCAATCTTAATATGCATGTTTTAATATTTGACCTTTAGAGACTCATTTTGAGACTCTTAATATTGCATGATTTGTGATTTTGCTGACTGCTTTTATGTAGTTTTCTGGAGCTTGACCGCTGTTAGTATGCTCTGTAGTTCTCACAGCTTTGAAATGACGTAAATGATGTACAGAACTGAATATTTTCCATTAACGCTGTCTCCATATTTTCAGTGCATGGTTCTCGAGGCTCTTCACGGACGCTGGTTCTGGGGCGGTCCAGAAGAGCATCACAGTAAGATCTCTGTAGTGAACACAAAGCAGACGTGGTCCTGCTGGGAGGTCGTCTCAATCACTCTGTCATGTTGTCACTTCCCTCGCTGGGAATCAAAAGAGAAACAATAATGCAACTGTACTGGATGAAGTTTCAGCGAGTGCTACTTCATCCAATAGCATACAGATCCCATCTCTGTCTTAAAGGGGCAGTACACCCCAAAGAGGAAAACTAGCTCGTTATTTACCTTGTCTTTACAAACCTGTATGAACAAGTCAATCCACTTCCATTGTTTGGACTAAAACAGTTCTTTTGTGTCCCACAGAAGAAAGTCATACAGGGTTGGAACAATATGAGGGTCAATTATGACAGAGTTATTATTTTGGGTAAAATATCACTTGTGATAAAGTAGTACACATACTTGTAAAAACATGACTTATTAATGAAGTAATGCATTTTAACATAATATTAAGTGCAAAGTTCATATTGAATGTTTTAGGACACTTAACTGCATGTTATTTAGCGTTAAATGTATTATAATGAAAATGTATATGGAATGCAATCAGTCAAATTTAAAGGTTATTTTACCCACTTAATTATTAAGTATGTTTAATTTTGTAATTACTTGTCATGCCCTTGATATGTTGTTACTGCAAGCACTAAAATATACTTTAATGAAATTTTAATTAAAACATTTATGCCATATTTTATTGTAATTAGTCAATATTTTACAATTTAATTACAAATATTTTAATTGTAAATGTTATGTCAAATAACCCTCTAATCAAGTACTTTCGTATATTAGTCAACACATACGTGTGTTTTAAAGAATGTCAAAATATTATTAAAACGAATGTATTTCAAGTGTCCTCTAAAGTAAAACATTTCATTGGACATTATTTGAAAGTTTACTTTTTAAAAGTGTCTTAAGAAATAGTCGTGCAAGTGTGTTGTCACTTTAAGTATCTTTGTATATCATTAAAATTATATTATTTGCAGTTTTTTTAAACATATATTTTAAGTGCATTCAATACACTTAAGTGCACTTCTTTCACAAAGGCTCCCTTTAAGAGCAGTTTCAGCATCGGCAAGGGTTGTGATGTGACTTGACTTCTGATGGACATCAAGTTAAACAGCACAGAAGGATAAATGCAGTGACCAGAGAACCAAGACGGTCTTAAACGAGCTCCAGGCAATAGCCGTGTTTGCCGTCGAAGCCCTTTCAAGAAGCGGACAGAAGAAAGGATTCACCCGAAGCGCTGCATGTAAAAGTGGCTTTCTTCCTCTGCTTTGTCTCGTTTTTCTGACAGTCATAAAGTTTTCTCTTTTTTTTTGTCTTTACAAGCTCGTCTTCCCTCATCCATTAAACCCGTCTCTCCTCTCCAGATCGTTCTGCTTGACCGGACACGAGCACAAAAGAGACACAGTTGCATGCGGCCTGCTTTCTCGCCCGTTGAAAGGTAGAGCTGGTTTAGTCAGTGTCTCGCAGAAGTTATAGTCGCTGTCGCTCAGCTGTTAAGAGCAGATTGAGAAGTGCCTGGATTTGTCTTGATATGACTGTTTTAAATCAGATGTTGCTCCATATTGTATCGGTCTAAAGATACATTTTGCATTACATATAATGTAAAGTATGTCTGGTTCAGTTTTCGAAGAGCTTTAAAGTGTGCACTTATTTAATCACAGTTGTACTATCAGAGTTAAATATTTTGAATATTGAACTGGAAATCATACAGGCTATCATATTTCACAAAGCAGCAACATACTGGGAAACACAATTCAAATTGCTTCCAGCGTAGCTTAGAAAATATCCATAACGTTAGTGGGATTTTTGGGAATAAACCAGAATTTCTTAAAGAAAATAATGATTATTTTGTTATGTAAAATCTGTAATGAATACCAGCGATCATGCGTGATTCGGTGTTGCTGGGTAGTTGATTTTGCATGTGAAAACATCGCAGAAAGAGTTGATTCAGAGCCACACACTTTTTGACGTTTGGCCAGAAGTCGCCACAGGCTGTTTTTCTTCAACGAGAACTTGCATCGCCCATAAACTCGCACCCTAAATGAAGCATAATCGTTGGGATGACGAGTGCATGTTTCGTGCGCAGGATGCACACCTCCACAAGTCATGCGACGTGTTTACGGTTTTCCTCATTGATATGAGGTTCTGTTTCCACAGCTTGAGGAATGGAAGTGTGTAATGTAAAGACAAAGGCTGTTTTAGAGCTGTTTGTTTTTGGGGAGCAGCAGGGGTGTGTATGCGGCTCGGGAGGTTTGCCAGACTGGAGGCCTGCGGTCGTCCTCTTGACCACCCATACCGGATGCCTGGAGCCCACAGAAATGTTCCCCTGATAACGAGAGCCAGCGTCCAAATCAGAGCAGCACTGCCATATATAGTGAATGTGTGGTGATGCTGTGCATGTGAAACACACAGAATGCCACTGTGCATGGGATTTAGTAGTGATTCTGCTCATTTTAATTGTAAAAAAAAAAAAATTTAAAACGTTTTTTTGTTGTTGTTTTTTTTACTTTTTTTAATATAAATATTTAATATTTAATATTTCGATTTTTTTTTTTATTATTATTTTTTTCATTTTTCATTCTTCAGTATTATTATTATTATTATTATTTTTTTTTTTATTATTATTATTTTTTTTTAATATAAAATATTTAAATGTTAAAAAATATATATATATATTTTTTAATTTTTCCTTTTTCCCATTTTTTTTTATTTAAAATTTTACATTTTTATTTTGCCATAATGCTTAACCCTTTAAAAATTTCAATTAAATGCACTATATTTTAGTTTGTTAATTCAATATTATTAGTATTTTTAGTCAATGTATCGGTCTGTGAGAGCAGCACTGCCATATATTGTGAATGTGTGGCGATGCTGTGCATGTGATCTAGTTGTTATTCTGCTCATTGTTTTATTTTGTTGTGTTTTATTATTTATGTATGTATTTATTTTGCCATATTGCTTAACGCTTTAAAATTTTCAATTAAATAAATGCACTATATTTTATTTTGTTCATATTTTTAGTCGATTCATTGGTACTAAATTATATTCATTAATGGTTATGATCCATTTATTACTTGTTAACCACTTTTCGAGCATAGAGCTTGAATGCTTTTGAGCATAGACTTAAGTTTGGTCTCTATTTAAAGAAGACTCTTGAAAAAAGTTAAAACGTGTAAAAAAAAAAAAAAAAAAAAAGTTTTAAGCTAATTCTTATGAAAAATGCACAAAAATACTATTATAGTTGAAACAAAGTTGCATTCCAAATATGAGCTCGGTATCTAAAAAAATAGCTTTTAGTAAGATTTAGTTTGGGCGCAGTACCAAACATTTCCACAAGATGAAATTAATGTCCCACTCATTTCCAATGCAGCCATTTTTGACTGTGAACAAAGAAGTGTGCCAATTCTTTTTGAGGACCATTTATTATTTTCAAATGATGTCCATATTATTATTTTTATGTGTGTGTGTGTTCACATAGCAAATGCCAGAACCTTAATCAAGCTTTGTATCGTTCTGATGAAGTAAACATGTCTCTGGTTAAACAACCGAACAGCACCAGAGCTAATAATATCTCCTTTATGTAAGCAATAAGGTGTGAGATTCTGTGCTTACAGAGTACATTATGGATTTATACTATCATACCTGAAACAGAAATCTATAATATATACAGTAATATTCCCTCC
Source organism: Oxygymnocypris stewartii (assembly GCA_003573665.1). Taxonomy (NCBI): domain Eukaryota; kingdom Metazoa; phylum Chordata; class Actinopteri; order Cypriniformes; family Cyprinidae; genus Oxygymnocypris; species Oxygymnocypris stewartii. The sequence goes on along the minus strand of QVTF01002959.1, from coordinate 141,304 downwards.
ACACTTCTTCCTCTCTTCTGAAGCTGTAGAAGATAAGAGAGCATTTAGTTTGCAGAAGTCTCTATTTCTTCTCTCTTTAATCTCATTCAGAGACAATTGAGAGATGAAGTCATGCAAATTGTGTTCAATTTTACATATGATATCTCCCCCCCCCCTTCAGAGTACTATATGAAGAATGGGTCGGTTTTCTCGTGAATGCTTCGTTAATACATGTTACAAAATGTAATTAGCTTATTCGAAATGACTTTCCTTTTATAGCGTTTCTCTGAAATATGTCAAATTAAAATGGTGTCTATCAACAAAAAACTCTCTCATGCTCAACAAGGCGGCATTTATTTAATCAGAAATACAATAAAACAATTAATATTATTATCATTTAAAATAAAAGTTTTCTTTGTAAATATATAGTAAATTAATATTTATTTCTGTGATAAAATCTGTATTTTCAGGACCATTACTCCAGTCTTCAGTGTCACATGATCTTCAGAAATCATAATAATATGCTGCTCAAGAAACATTTCTGATTATTATCCATGTTGAAAATATTTTTGTGGAAACCATGATATGTTTTATTTTTCAGGATTCACAGATGAATAGAAAGTTCAAAAGAACAGCATTGATGTGAAATAGTAATCTTTTGTTACATTATAAATGCTGTCAGTTTTGATCAATTTAATGCATCCTTGCTGAATAAACGCATTGATGTCTTAACAACAAAACCTCTTACTGACCCAGATTCATAGATTATAGCTATATATGGCTCAGAGGCTTCACCAAACGGCTCCTGTTGAGTGTGGTTGTGTGCTGTAATAGTGCTGTTACTCCAGCGAGGCAATGGCAGACGGAGCTCGTTCTGTTATCACGAGACACGTAATGAAGTGTTCATCACACCAGTCCCAGACTGAAGAAGATCTCCGTGAAGCTCTGAAGAGAGAGGACTGAGCTGAACGTGCTGTATTTGGAGCGGTTGTGGATGTTCTCACAATCTCTCGGATAACAATATGACATAAATAAACACTCTCGTTTCTGTTTCTCATTCATGCGTTTATTATTGTTGTTCTTGGAGCTCTGGCCTTTTAAAAACGCTGGGACAAGAATGCTGCATTTATCATAACGATCATAAAACTTTCATTGTGATGGTTTATAAATAACTACATATATCTTTTTATACGAGTACAGCAATATAAGGACTTTTATTTGCATCATGTTCGACCTGAAATCATATAATATTGACTTTCCTTCAACAAATCAAACGGTTGGGTTTATAGAAAATTCAACCAAGAAGCTGTAAACCCTTTTTCTTA
>QVTF01002959.1:130000-132500 GCA_003573665.1 Oxygymnocypris stewartii | reverse complement strand
TTCAGATCTTCTCTTTGTATAAGTTCTCTATAATGTCCTGGCAGAAAAGAACGTATTTCCTCCAAAAACCGAGTCGCCAGTCGTTGAGATCGCAGTCCAGTAAAACCCATGATCTCTTCCACAGACTTCCATCCATCTGAACTGACCAACTCTTTTAACTTTGTACAGTTTCTTCTCAGCATGTTCTCCTGTACACTCTTTGAAGACATCAGTGTACCACGAACTACCGGATTATGAAACAGTGGCTCCTCCAACACCCAGTGTTTAGGGATTTCGAAGACTCTTTCAACCTTGAAAGTTTTATCCCATGCTTTTAATACTGATTTATAAAAGGATGTGATCTCTGTCAAGTCCATCTCTTGAGTTTGTATCCAGAAAAGATGCAAATCATAGTTCAACCCTTCTGCTCTTCGCAGGATTGCACCAGCGGTGCGAGTCCATACCAAGTCTTTTCTGCACAAAAGTTTTTGGGCTGAAAGCACCCTGAAAGCTTGAATTCTGCTCTTAATGTCTATCAATCCTTGTCCTCCTTCACACGGAGGCAAATAAAGTTGTGCAGCACGAATCCAGTGTTTTCCATCCCAGAAGAAATCGACTAGTTTCTTTTGTATAGAGATCACCAACTCTTCTGGTGGTTCAACCACCGTTGACTTATGCCATAAAGTGGACGCAACCAAATTATTAATGACCAAAACTCTCCCCTTGTAAGACATTTGTGGTAATAGCCATCGCCACCTAGATAATCGGGCCACCACCTTCTCCAGCAGTCCCTCCCAATTTTTACCCTCAAACCTAGAAGAACCCAAAAAAACACCCAAAGCTTTAAAACCGTCTCTCCCCCACTTTAACCCACCCGGTAAATCTGGAAGCCTTTGATTTATCCATTGACCTACTGCATATCCTTCACACTTACTCCAATTTACTTTTGCAGTAGATGCGCTTTCATATACCTCTATACTCTTTGTAAGATTGATGACATCTTCTTGTCCATTTATAAAAACCGTTACATCGTCAGCATAAGCAGATAATACAATGTTATTACAATTAGAATCATTTGGTATTGAAAAACCTTTAAGATCTCTTCTAATTCTTCTCAATAGTGGTTCAATGGCAATGCTATATAATTGTCCAGAGAGTGGGCATCCTTGCCTAATTCCTCTTTTTACAGGGACTGATGCACTCAACCCTCCTCCCACCTTCACCAGTACAGAAACATCCCGATATAACAGTTTTACCCAAGAAATAAACCGTTCACCAAAACCAAAAGAACTCAAAGCACTAAAAAGATATCCATGGTCAACCCTATCAAAGGCTTTTTCTTGGTCTATTGATAAAAACCCCATATTTATATTCTCTTTAAAACTCAAATCCACAGCATCTCTTAGAAGGAAAAGATTATCCATAATAGACCGTTCAGGTACACAATACGTCTGGTCACTATGAATGATTATGTCTAGATATCGTTTCAACCTATTCGCTAAACATTTAGCTAAAATCTTATAATCAGTACATAGAAGTGAAACCGGTCTCCAGTTCTTCAAAAGTCCCAAGTCCCCTTTTTTAGGTAACAAGGACAATACTGCTCTTCGGCAGCTACTTGGAAGAAAGCCATTTTCAAAACACTCTTTTACTACTTCATAGAAATCTTGTCCCAAAACGTTCCAGAAATAATGATAAAAGTCTGTGGTTATTCCATCAATGCCAGGCGAACGTCCTGATGAAAGTTGTTTAACTGCATCTGTGAGCTCTTGTAAAGAAATGTCACTGTCCAACGTTTCTCTCTGTTTTGGCTGCAACTTAGGAAGATCTTGACAAATGTCCGCAACACTCTCATCATCACATTGTTCAGCATTAAAAAGACCAGAATAAAAATCAACCGCAAGTTTTCTCATTTCATTTGGATTGTGCGTAATTGTCCCATCTGGACGTCTCAAATGAAGCATAGGATTATGCTGCACAACATTTCTCTCTAGTTTGAAAAAATAAGCACTGGGAGCATCCATATCCTTAACAGAACAAAACCGTGACCTTATTAAAGCATTTTTAACTTGCTCTTGTAAAAGATGTTTCAATTCTAGCTTTTTCTTGCTAAATTCATTGCTTTTGTTAATCCCTTCTTCATTTTCCAACATCATCTTTTCCATCTCTCCTATTTCACATTGCAATTTTTGCACAGTATCTCTAATTTTAAGTGATACTTGAGACTCATAACTTTGACAGAACATTTTTATATGCACCTTTCCAACCTCCCACCATTGACTTTTAGTTTCATAATTATTTTTTTGCAACCTCCAATTTTCCCAAAGATGAGTAAAGCTCTCACAAAATAACTTATTATATAATAATTTTTTATTAAAATGCCAATAATGCTGCGATCTAAAAGTTGTTTTTTTGTTTATATCTATAGTTATCATTTGATGGTCTGAAAAACCACTAGGAATAATACCAGCATCCATCACTCTATTATTAAAGGACTTACTCATATAAAACCTATCTAATC
>QVTF01002959.1:120000-125000 GCA_003573665.1 Oxygymnocypris stewartii | reverse complement strand
CTCTGAGTAAAAAGTACTTAGTTACATTTTAACAATGGGAGGGAAAAATGGGATAGACCAAAGATGTCAAACTCAGTACCTGGAGGGCCACAGCCCTACACAGTGTAGATATAACCCTAATTAAACACATCTGATCCAGCTAAACTAATCATTTAGGCTTATTTGAAAACTACATGGTGTGTGTGTGTGTGTGTTGGAGCAGGATTGGAATTAAACTCTTTAGGGCTGTGGCCCTCCAGTAACACCCTCCAGAGTTTGACACACCTGGGATATGGGCCTATAAATCTCAAACTAGGTGTTTTTAATTAAATGAATCGGTTAATTAGAATAATAAGACATTTGGGCTGTTACCAGGCAAATTAAATCAGTATCAACAAAATTCATCTTTGCGATGCAGAGGAAACGCAGAAGCTTCATCTGAAGTGGCATTTAGATGTATTACACACTGACATGAATGCATTTAGCCTGCAGTTACAAATGCAGAAATAATGTTTTGATAAATAAGACATAAAATGTGACCCTGAACCACAAAAACATAAGGGTCCATTTTCCTAAATTGCGATTTATACATCATCTGAAAGCTGAATAAATCATATTTCCATTGATGTATGGTATGTTATGATCGGACAATATTTGAAAATCTGGAATCTGAGGGTGCAAACAATCAAAATATTGTGAAAATCTCCTTTAAAGTTGTTCAAATTAAGCTCTTAGTTTTGATATATTTACAGTAGGAACTTTACAAAATATATTAATGGAACATGATCGTTACTTAATATGCTAATGATTTTTGGCATAAAAGAAAAATGTATAATTGTAACCCATACAATGTATTGTTGGCTATTGCTACAAATATACTCCAGCGACTTAAGACTGGTTTTGTGCTCCATGCCAGGGTCACGAATGTTAAATAGTCATTTGAAATTAAAAAAATAAATAAATCAAAAGATACTTTAAATGTTAAATTAGAACCACCAGTAGGTGTCAGTAAGTCACTGATAAGTGAGTCATTGCGGTTGAGCAAATCATTTAAACGGTTAATTCAAGGAATGAAACACGTCATTGCTCAGAGAGTCAGAGACGCAAAACTGTGTTTGGAATTATTTTTGTTGTCAAAATAGAGCAAAAACAGGTAATATGGTGTCTAAAACTTAAGTCTCTTAATTAACTTCTTGTTTTTTGAACTGTTGTAAAAAGAAAAACTACAGGCCTATGCAATCATGGTGATTTTTTGCGAAAAACGGCATTCTTCATGTGATGTTGACTTACTATATTAAATTATATAAATATATACATTTTCTGCTTCTATATCTTCAATTTTGTGATCATTCTAAACGCATTTTAACAGACTGAATCACGCAGTTCACATATCGCGCCTAAAAACGCGTGGAAAACGTTTGTCGCTGCTAAGCAACCATCAGCTGCGCTCTCCGTTACACAAGAAGGAAATTTCGTCACATGACGTGCGGTGCGCTTGCGGCATTCTGAAAAGTTGAGATGTTTTTATATCGATGCGGCGCGGACGCGCCTGGAAAAAACGAGCGCGTCACTTCCATTATGAGCGCGCATACCGCGCGTCTACATTTGAAATAACGAATTTGAGCGCGCAAAAGACGCGATATGTGAGCGGCCCCTAAATGCTCGCGCACGCACTAGTGGTCTAATCTACTTGATTTCATGGCACACTGTTCAGAGTGTTTTGTTTGGTTTTTGGCAAAATACTGATAATGTCAAATCGCACATCGTTAAAACAACAATTACTATATTATCACAGACGATATTGCACACCCTGCCCCACTGTCTTTTTGGCTCATTTGTGCAAAACCTTTTGTTAAACTGTCAAAGCTTAATTTTAACCACCAATGCAACGATGCAAGTATTTACCTTACGTTAACGTTACCTCTACATGCTTGCGAAGGGCGATGTCGAGATGTTATAAGCTGCTAGTTCGGTCTCCCGAGGCAAACACAGCTTACACTGCATAATAGAGCATGAATATATGGCCAGGGGTTCACTTCATTCCTTCGAGTTCAACTTCAGCAGAGTACGACGGGGTCTGGTTTTCAGTTGGGTCTGCACCATTAACGCCTGTCGTGTCCGTCTGCATCTTTCTTGTGATTTTCGCGCCAGTTTCTTCTTCTGCCCATTATTTACTGCTGTAGTTTCCACGGAGCGATTTTTTTTTTACTCAGTAACGCATGTGTTTTAAAATGTAGCGAAGTACAATACTTCACACAAAATATACTTAAGTAAAAGTAAAATTACAGATTTAAAAAATTACTTAAAAAAGTACAAGTACACAAAAAAGCTACTCAATTACAGTAACGCGAGTAAATGTAATTCGTTACTTTCCACCTCTGCAAATTATTAATAAATAAGGTAGTGATGCACCAAACTTCTTTACTGAAACGAAGATCATTTAATAATCAATTAATAAATCAAATGTATTTAATAATTAACCCTCAGATAAATCTTTGACTTGTATGTAAATATATATACAAATTGCACAAAGTTTATATATTAAATTTGTAATAATATAATGAAGGATAATATGTAAATTTGTGTTGAAATGGATTGGTGATATTTGGGTGCATCAGTAAAATAAGAGCATACTGAAGCATGGCTTTTGTCAGTAGATGCAGGAGATGATTGGCACACAGATGAACACTCAGTCCGCTTCTGCTCTCAATGCTCTTTCAGAGGACCTGTGGACACAGACAATGATTCAACCGAGAGCAACTGAACGAGTGTCTTTATGATAGTAAAGTCTAGCTGGCATCCTGTGATTGGTCTAGATGTGACTAGATGAAGCGTGAGGTCCTGCGCATGTTGGCCTCGCTTTTACAAGTCCAGGATTATCCCTAGAAAGCATTAAGAAGCCGTGTGTGTGTCTGTGTGTGTGTGTCTCTCTCTCTCTCTGTGTGTGTGTGTGTCTCGGTGTGTGTGTGTCTGTGTCTCTGTGTGTGTGTGTGTCTCGGTGTGTGTGTGTGTGTCTGTGTCTGTGTCTCTCTCTGTGTGTGTGTGTGTGTGTGTGTGTCTCGGTGTGTGTGTGTGTCTCTGTGTGTGTGTGTGTGTCTCGGTGTGTGTGTGTGTGTGTGTGTGTCTGGGTGTGTGTGTGTGTCTGTCTCTCTCTGTGTGTGTGTGTGTGTGTGTGTCTGTGTCTCTGTGTGTGTGTCTCGGTGTGTGTGTGTGTGTGTGTGTGTGTGTGTGTGTGTGTGTGTCTGTGTGTGTGTGTCTCTGTCTGTCTGTGTGTGTGTGTGTCTCTGTCTGTGTGTCTCTCGGTGTGTGTGTGTGTGTGTGTTTCTGGTGCTCTGTGTGTGTGTGTGTCCGTCTCTCTGTTTGTGTGTGTGTGCGTGTGAGCGTGTGTCTGCAATGCCACCGTCATGACTTGATGTTTGGGGGATGACATCAAAAATGTTTAAGCAGAAGCCATGCATGTTAAAGTATGTGAGCAAGTTCCCAAAAACCCAAAATAGACTTTTAGTACAGGTGCATCTCAAATGAGCCAAAATCATCACAATTAAAAGAACCAAAGACTTCAGTCTGTGTGCATTGAATTTATTTAATACACGAGTTTCACAATTTGAGTTGAATTACTGAAATAAATGAACTTTTCCACGACATTCTAATTTATTGAGATGCACCTTTATTTATTATAGAAAAGTTTTCTAACCCGTCTGAAGGATCCATCCTCTCCCATAATGCACCAGGATTCCTTCCCAGAAGAAGAGCTTCATTAAATGCCCGTATGACATCTCTCATGCTTCAGCTGCAGGTCAGTTGGCCTATTTTCTCTGAAATAGGTGGAAGTGTTCCTGAACAACATAGAACATGATTCCAGGTTACTGTGAAGACCCATCAGTGACAACGTTCAGTTTCAATATTTTATTAAAAAAATTAAATATGATTTTCAAAGAAGTCTCTTAATATGCATAACGGCTTTATTTACTTGATCAAAAATACATTAATTGTGTGAAATATTACAGTTTAAATGAATTGTTTTTTTATTTGAATATATTGTAAAAATGTAATTTATCAATGTAAAGCAAAGCTGTATTTTCAGCATCATTACTGCAGTCTGTCACATGATCTTCAGAAATCATAATAATATGCTGATTTGCTGCTCAATAAACATTTCTGATTATTATCAATGTTGAAAACAGTTGTGCTGCACAATATTTTTGTCAGAATTATTTGATGAATAGAAAGTTCAAGTTCAAAGTATTTATTTGAAAAATTATTTGTAAGATTAAAGATTTGTAAGAATTATTTGTAACATTCTGCTAAATGCATATATTTAAAATGTAAATGTAACATTATAAAAGTCTTAACTGACACTTTTAATCAGTTTACTGACCTTGATCAATAAAAGTATTAATTTATAAAAAAATAACACTTTACCCCAAACCGTTGAAAGGTGTTGCTTAGCACATTTTCAATAATTTAAACATTAATAATAATCAGAAATGTTTCTTGATAATAATCAGCATATTATTCTGATTTCTGAAGATCATGTGACACTGAAGACTGCAGTAATGATGCTGAAAATACAGATTTGATCACAGAAATATATTACATTTTAACACATATTCACAGAAAACATCTATTTCAAAGTGTAATAATATTTCACAAAATTACTGTTTTTTAATCAAATAAATGCATCCTTGGTGAGTGAAAACTATGAAAAGATCTAAATTAAAAACTTTTGACCAGTAGTTATTATTAAACATTATTTAGTCCCTGCTATATTAATCTTTCAAAGAAGGCAAACGGATCAAAACGACATGATATCACATGTATTGTCCATGTTGGTCATCTCTTGTACCTGGAGCAGGACGGCAGAGAAGCAGCGTCACTTCTGGAGGAGAATTCCTCAGTAACTGCAGCACTTCCTGTGGGGTCAGAGGTCACAGGACTAATGCTAGTTTTACAGTAACTATGATTGGCTTTTCACCCAACAACGTTTCACTTAAAGGAACACTCCACTGTTTTTGGAAATA
>QVTF01002959.1:97500-115000 GCA_003573665.1 Oxygymnocypris stewartii | reverse complement strand
GACGTTGAGAAAACCCCCAAATCTGCTGAAGCTGGTGGCCTTAAACGCTCAAGTTTTCTGGACTTTAGATTTTTTACAGTGAAGTTTACGGTAACGAGTCAGCTTTGGGGTGGAATAGCTTCCCTTACAAAGATCATTTTATTAAGATAACATAGTATACTTCATGTAGTAAGTATCAATGCACTAGTAATACTTGTAGTACTGCTTTGGCGTAAGTTGGCAAAATTTGTAATATATACAATATTGATTTTAAGTGTACCAGTAGTAAACTTACTGTACAGAACTAGTTTTATCTAATATAGTATTATACTAAAGTAATATAGTTTATCACAACTATATTACAAGTTATTCTGTAAATATCTCTTTTTGTTTAAAAAATTACACTTTGTATAAGTATAGTTGCAATACTAAATAAACACTTAAACATATAGCATTACACTTTAATAAGTATACTTTTATAAACTAAAAGATGAGCCAATTTAGTCCCGAGAAGCTTTGAAATATTACAAGCAGAAGTACACTGATATTAGAATACGTACTACGCTTGCAATATATACTTTGTTTACTTAATAAAATGAACTTTTAGTTTATTTATTACATTTTTTTGGTTGATTTTTTATTTCTTCACTTCTTAAAGGTTGATTAACTGAATTAATATTTAGTTTTTTTTCAAAATTCGCACATACCCTCAATATTTAGTCTCAAATCTATAAAGCGCAGTGTGCTTACAGCGATCCCGATGCCCAGACCGCCTCCAGATTTGTGAAGCGTCACGGTCAGCTCTTCAGGTCTCAGGCTGACCAGAGACGCTGACCTGGAATAATCCTCCTGACACAAAACACACTACTGTTAGTCTCTCTTTCACTGCTATACGAGTCATACATTTACAGGATTCTTTGATGAATGTAAAGTATTTATTTGAAATAGAAATCTTTCTAACATCAAAATGTCCTTATCTTTTTTTTTTTTTTACTGCTTACACACAAAATCTTTCCTTGTCTCACAATTTCTCGAACTGCAGAAGCATCACCAAATCTGCAAAACTATACACTAATTCTCAGCATTTGACTTTAACGCTTTTTGCAAAACACAACACACTCTCTGTGTAACACACACAAATCTAGCAGGGATAAATATAACGGCAAAAGTGTTTGCAAATGATTGCTTTTGATATGTGTTAGTGATATTTTGAACGCAGTGCTTCATTTTGCAAGAGATGCGAGGCATTTTGTTAGATTTGTGTGTAAAGTTATGAAAATAAAAAGAGGCAAAGGTTTAAAATGTGTGTAAGCTGTTAAAAACGACATATTAAATCATAGTAATCTGGAAACTTTCTGCCACTTTTGCACTTTTTTTCCAATTTGAGTTTTTTGACTTCACACACACAATGATAGAGACCACATTTCCACAGCCTGCATAATATTCTCAGCACCTGAGCGTTTATAATGCGGACCTCAGGAACATGCAGCCGGTTGGTTCCTTTGGGCGTCATCATAACGCTGACCAGCTCGTCCAGATCGTCGTCTTCTGCTCGACTGTCGGCTCGTATAGTGCTCTGAGACTCGTAGTTCCTCTCGACCAGATGACCAGCGCCTCCACGCTTAGACAGAGCTGATCCTTTCACAACACATTAATAACAACTGAGCAGTGCTGGCTTTTAATGTATAAACTACACTAAAAATACATTCAGGGCAGCACAACTTTAATAAATGCATGGTTGTAAGTTAAAAAATCACATTTATTGATAACCTTTAGTTTAATTACCCTTTAAACATAATTTTGATGAGTTATAATAAAGTCGATCATTAAATACACTTAATATTGCACGCAATTTAAACCCTCCAAAACATGTTTTAATAGGTTGTTATAAGTTGAAATGAAATAGTCTTGATAACTTTAAAAACTAGGCAGTGGATAGTTCCCAGCATGATTTGCACAGGACTGGATAAGGAGAATACATCTTGAGATGTTATTTTATGTGTTTTTTATTAAATGGAAAGATCTGTTAGTGTTTAACGCTGTTGAACATTTCATTAGAAGTTGTCAAATTGGAAAGGATTTATGAAAGCTGTTGCTTTAATCTATTTGTTAATTTAGTATAATTGAGATACTATTGTTTTTGTTTTTGTGTTGTCCATTTTCATTTTAATTGTTTTAATTCGTTTTTAGTAATTTTATTTTGCTTGTCATTTTTATTAGGTTTTTGTTTTTAATAAATGTGTCTAGTTTTTAATTACATTTATTGAAGTTTTAGTAGTTAAACTAAATGAAAATGATACATGCTGCTTTGGCTATTATTTTAGTCAATGTTTATTTTGTTTCATGTAACATAAATTGTTTTAGTTTTACTCGAGAGTATGTTTACATGATGATGATGATGTACTAAAAACAGAAAAGTTTTCATTTGCAATTTTGACAAATTTGCATACAGATGAAAACTTTGTCAAAACGATCCCTGTTCACACAGAAACACTGTATAATGCCTTTGCCAGGCCGGTAGGTGGCGCTAAAGAAACACTTTGCGCTTGCACACATGCTTATAGACTGAACATACACATGCGCGTGACATTACCTTTTCACAAATGTGCGTTTTTGAAGATAACGGTATCTTGAAACCCATTTCAATGGCTAAAATGCATAATTACTTAACTATTATAACCCTGAAACACTTGTATTTCGAGCGTGCTGATGTAATATCACATGTGCAGCAGAATATAAATGCATGCCATACCCTTCGGCTGTGAGACGATGAGCTCCACCTCTCTGGAGCTGCTCTGCATGATATCAGCGGCTTCGGTGAAGGACAAGCCCTCCAGACTGAGCTGATTCAGAGAGATCAGACGACCACCTGACGGAGACACGGAGCTCAGCTGCACTAATGCTCAAACAGAGACCTCTAAGGTCATGAATGCACATTATCAATACAAGATTCACCTGCTCTGATGCGTCCGTCTCGGTCAGCTGGGCCTCCGGGTACAACAGATGCAATAAAGATCCCGAGGTCCAGTTTCCCAGTGCTTTCTTCGCCAACAATTACAATACCTAGAGCCAAAATTCATTCAGAGTGAATTTGTATTCGGCAAATCAGTGAATTATAATGAGTCCAGAATCCATTTACCGAGGCCAACTTTGGGATCCTTTTTTATTGAAACGCAGATTATTTCCCTCTCTGGAGCTCGGGCACTTGTTGGAGTATCTATGAAAAAAAAGGCTATTTGCATTGTGCTGTTTCATAACTAAACAGTATAATAAGTTAATTTTATACAACCCGATTTCCGGAAATGTTGAGACGTTTTTTTTTTTTTATATAAAATGAAAACTAAAATACTTTTCAAATCACATGAGCCAATATTTTATACACAATAGAACATAGATAACATAATGATGTTTAAACAGAGAAATGTTACACTTTTATCCACTAAATGAGCTCATTTCATATTTGATGCCTGCTACAGGTCTCAAAAAAGTTGGCACGGGGGCAACAAAAGGCTGAAAATGCAAGACATTTTCTAAAGATTCAGCTGGGAGAACATCTAGCAACTCATTTATTTAGTTGACATGAGGTCTGTAACATAAAAGGGATGTCTTAGATAGGTATAGTCTCTCAGAAGTAAAGATGGGCAGACGATCTCTAATCTGTGAAAGAGTGCGTAAAATATTGTTGAATATTTTAAAAACAATGTTCCTCAATGTCAAATTGCTTTGCAAATCTCATAATCTACAGTGCATAACATCATCAAAAGATTCAGAGAAACTGCAGAAATCTGTGTGTAAAGGACAAGTCCTTGTTGGATACCCGTGGTCTTCAGGCCCTCAGACGACACTGCATCACTCATCAGCATAATTCTGTTATTAACATTACTAAATGGGCCCAGGAATACTTCCAGAAAACACTGTCGGTAAACACAATCCGCCGTGCCATCTGCAGATGCCAAATAAAGCTACATTTTGCAAAAAGGAAACCACATGTGAACATGGTCCAGAAGCGCCATCGTGTCCTGTGGGCCAAGGCTCATTTAAAATGGACTGATTCAAAGTGGAAAAGTGTTCTATGGTCAGACGAGTCCAAATTTGACATTCCTGTTCGAAATCACGGATGCCGTGTCCTCCGGGCTAAAGAGGAGGGAGACCTTCCATCGTGTCATCAGTGTTCAGTTCAAAAACCAGCATCGCTTATGGTGTGGGGGGTGCATAAGTGCATATGGTATGGGCAGCTTGCATGTTTTCAAAGGCACTATGGATGCTGAAAGGTATTTAAAGGTTTTAGAGCAACATATGCTCCCCTCCAGATGATGTGTATTTCAGCAGGACAATGCAAACCACATACTGCAGCTATTACATCAGCATGGCTTCGTAGTAGAAGAGTCTGGGTGCTGAATTGGCTGCCTGCAGTCCAGACCTTTCACCTATAGAGAACATTTGTTGCATCTTTAATGAAAAATATGTAAAAGACGGCCACGAACTCTCCAGCAGCTGGAAAACCTATATCAGGCAAGAACGGGACCAAATTCCAACACTCCAGAAACTCATAACCTCGATGCCCAGACGTCTTCACACTGTTTTGAGAATAAGAGGAGATGCTACACCATGGTAAAACATGCCCCCGTCCCAACTATTTTGAGACCTGTAGCAGGCATCACATTTGAAATGAGCTCATTTAGTGCATACAATTTTAAAATTTCTCAGTTAAACATTTGTTATATTTTCTATGTTCTACTGTGAATAAAGTATTGGCTCGTGTGATTCGAAAGTCTTTTAATTTTAATTGTATTTAAATGTAAAAAACGTCCCAACATTTCCGGAATTTGGGTTGTAGGTACATTTTTAGTTCATACCTCGTAACTGTGAGGACATTGAAGGGATGTCAGAGTAATGCTTTGGAGAGCTACAGGAGCTTCTCTGAAGAGCTGGACTTTGAGATCTAGAAGGGGGGATTATTTGTGGATAATTTTGGCAATGTTAGCTGAAAACATCACAATTGCTTTCAGACATTTATATTTAGTCATTTTAGCAGACACTTTTATCCAAAGAGACTTACAAATGAGGAGAATAGAAGCAATCAAAACAAAATAGCAGCAATATGCAAATGCCTCAGTTTATAGCAAGGTTCCCTTTCGATATTTCACTCGCACTGCGTCACAGATGCTTTATGGGAAAAACTCATTTTTTCCTCTTCAACTGAAGCTTCTTTCAATCACGCAGTGGAACTGCATGTCCACTGGTCCGTGCAGTGCTATAAAAATGAACCAATGGCTCGGCGGCGGCGTTGATCGAGCCTATGGCTATGCAGCCCCCCATAGCCCGCCAAAATGGGCAGGGCCTCCGGCTATATAAGCGCCCGCTTTGCTGCCGCATCTCAGATTTCTTCTCTTCAAGGATGAAGACCCTTCCTCGTTGACTCTTCGCTGACACCGAGATTCGCCATTGAAACGCCTCAGCAGCCAGATTGAGAGAGTGCTAGAGTTTGAGGGTCAGACAGAGTGATGTGTGCAGTTTGTTCTCACCCTGTGTGTTCTAGTAAGTCTCTCTGTTGTCTGATCTTTGCTTCGATGCGGGTTGCCATGTCCTCACAGAACCTGCTCATGGAGTCGCCAGCGCCTGCGTACTGCACGATGCTCTCCTCCTCTACAGACACATGCACACGACCGGTTATTGTCATCAGCAGACACGCTAAAGCCTGAGTAAAGCTGTGTGTGTGTCTGACCTGAAGCGAGGCTGTGTGTGAGCTGGCGAGAGCTCATCTCTCTGTCAAACTTGTGCTGCGCGGAGCAGAGCTCGCACAGGTATTTGGCAACTTTTGGCTTCTCGATCAGAAAGATGTGCTTCTTTTTGCTGCTGCTGCTCTCGATGATGAACTTACGACGCTGTGTTGATGAGAACAAGTCAAGTCACTTTTATTTATATAGCGTTTTATACAATTGTTTGTCAATAATGCAAGAGGTCAATAACAAAAAGTCATTTTTACAGTTAAAGTCAATTCATATTTTTCAAAATAGTCAGAGTTATTATGTGGAGTAACAGCATCATATTCAATTATATGGTCCTCTCTTTTGTAGATTTTTAATTCAGTTCATAACTTAATAATTATTACATGATATTATCCATCCATCCATCCATCCATCCATCCATCCATCCCTCCATCTATCCATCCATCCATCCATTCATCCATCCGTCCGTCCATCCATCCATCCATCCATCCATCCGTCCGTCCGTCCGTCCGTCCGTCCGTCCGTCCGTCCGTCCATCCATCCATCCATCCATCCATCCATCCATCCATCCATCCATCCATCCATTCCTCCATCCATCCCTTCATCCATCCATCCATCCATCCATCCATCCATCCATCCGTCCATCCATCCGTCCGTCCGTCCGTCCGTCCGTCCGTCCGTCCGTCCGTCCGTCCGTCCGTCCGTCCGTCCGTCCGTCCGTCCGTCCATCCATCCATCCATCCCTTCATCCATCCATCCATCCATCCATCCATCCGTCCGTCCGTCCGTCCGTCCGTCCATCCATCCGTCCGTCCGTCCGTCCGTCCGTCCGTCCGTCCGTCCGTCCGTCCGTCCGTCCGTCCATCCATCCATCCATCCATCCATCCATCCATCCCTCCGTCCGTCCATCTACCATCCATCCCTTCATCCATCCCTCCATCCGTCCATCCATCCATCCATCCCTTCATCCATCCATCCATCCATCCATCCATCCATCCATCCATCCATCCGTCCATCCATCCATCCATCCATCCATCCATCCATCCATCCATCCATCCATCCATCCATCCCTTCATCCATCCATCCATCCATCCATCCATCCATCCATCCATCCATCCATCCCTTCATCCATCCATCCATCCATCCATCCATCCATCCATCCATCCATCCGTCCATCCATCCATCCATCCATCCATCCATCCATCCTTCCATCCATCCTTCCATCCATCCATCTCAAAATAATACCTTAAATAATATTTGAAAAAAATATATAATTTAGTTGAATATAGTGGAAAACCTTTTCATCATATAACACATGTATTTAAGTCATTGTTTATATGAATTACATTTTAAAATAACTACTCATATTTGTACAGAAGTGATAATGATGTGATGGAACTGTTTATTCTGCACTATTCAAGGAGAAGTCAGCGGCTCACTGTGCACATTAATGTCTGAGAGGAGGAGTGTTTCATCTCTGAGTGAACGAGTGAGGTGTTAGTGTTTACTGACTCACAGCGGAGGAGATTTTGCTCGTCTCTCTCCAGTGGAATCTAAGGCTGGTGCTTCGGGAGTTATTAATAACTTCATACACAATGACTCCTTTGGCACACACTCCCAGCAGCAGCTCTCCGAACACGGGCTTCTTCTCGCGGCCGGCGCGGTGGAGCAGTACGCCGTACTCCGGAAGCTGCTGGACGCTCTGTGGACAGATTATAAAGCATCATCACATCCTCAAGAGCTGCTCAGACCTGCAGGAGTCGGGCAAATATCTGACCTGCAGTATTGAATAAATGCAAGAAGGTGAGAAGTTGAAAAGCATTTTGTCACATGCAACATTTCCCATCCCTCTCATTCCTTATTTTCACTCCGTTTTAAAATAAATGCAACCCCAAAAACGATTTGGATGAACTTACAAATGTCTGAAATTCATAATTTCAAATATCTAAAGAACTGACTTTGTCATTGTTGCTGTGATTTTCTTCTGACGATGAGAACGTTTCCTAAACTGTAGTGTATATATCTGTTTATTATATGTGGCCCTGGAGCACAAAACCAGTCATAAGGGTCCATTTTTTTGCAATTTAGATTTATGCATCATCTGAAAGCTGAAGAAATAATCTTTCCATTGATGTATGGTTTGGACAATATTTGAAAATCTGGAATCTGAGGGGGCAAAAAAATCTGAATATTGAGAAAATCATCTTTAAAGTTGTTCAAATGAAGTTCTTAGCAATGCATATTAATAATCAAAAATTAAGTTTTGATATATTTACGGTAGTAAATGTATTAAATATCTTCATGGAACATGATCTTAATATCCTAATGATTTTTGTCATAAAGGGAAAATTAATAATTTTGACCAATACAATGTATTGTTGGTTATTGCTACAAATATACCTCCTCCTTAAGACTGATTTTGTGCTGCAGGGACACATATAAACTATAACCTGGCAAATATTTGATGTAAAATGTACTGTATCTTTATTTCAAATGCATGCATTTTGTTGAATTTTTTTCATCTAATGCAAATAATAATATTTTTAGTGTGACTTTATCACCCATGAGCTTTTCTCAGCATATCTCAGTAACAATGAGGTTTTGAGTCAATAATCTAATTATACAGACGTATCATTGTAAAGAAAGAACATTTCTTCATTTGAAAAAGTACAAGTTATAAAATGGTAAACAAAAACAGCTGTACGTGTATATTTAATTATTATATTCTATAAAGAAAAAAAAAAAAAAAAAAAATTATATTCAAAATCCCAGACCATTGTTATTATAACCAACTAAAATAAAATCATAAAAAAATGTTACTTGAAATAAAATAAGGAAAAAAAATCTCATTTTAATTTATTTTAACTTGATCTACTATATTTACATAACATTTATGCATTTATCCGAAGAAACTTACTCAGGCTTTTTTTTCTACTAAAACTAAAAGTGAAATAAAAATGACTAAAAACTATTAAGACAAAAAAACATAAATTTGACAAAAAAGGAAATTCTAAAAATTTCTTCACAAATGTATAAACACTATATATCTCCTTGTCATTACATATCTCAGTTTAAACTATTTAAACTTTTTCTCAAGACAAGCGTTTTTTTCAAGATTTTTTTATTTGGATTAATATTTCTGTATGTTACCTTCTGTTGCTTCATAAAGGTTTTACTGTTTCATGACTCTATTATCTTTCTCTATTAGGCTGTTTAAAGCTGGGTTCCACTGTGACAACTTACCCCATGTTGAGTGACAACATGCATTCTTATGATTAAACGATGAATAGAATCGTCAATCAATGTATATAAACAGAGGTGTGTGACGATTAGCCCCGGTCTGCTACACATGCTGCGGACACATGTGCTGTCAGTAAGAACAGAAGTGAATGTAACCTTGAGAAACTGGAGCTCGGCCTCCTCTGAACTCATGTTTGCATTGCTGGCGTGTAACCGGAGCATCTCTTCTTTCAGGCAAGGCATTGGCATTTTCTGCAGAACGCTCTTAGAGACGTAATGCTCAGGATGATAGTAGTTCCTCCCATAGACCTGCAGACGATACAGCGCTTCAGTCTTTCTGACACAAGCACACGCTCATACATGCTATACGCAGTCAAATGAGTTCAATACATAACCATCTAGCATCTGCTTAATATACATCTGACAATACATGTTCTCAATGCTTCCTGAAGACGTAATATTACGTATCTGTATCTTCTCTGACATCAGATGCACACTAATGTATGACTGTAACACTGAGAATACATCGCAGAAATGCCGTCATGTCTTATTTGGAACTTGATTATTATTGATAACTGACACATGACATGAAATCAAATATTATAATATGAAAAAATATATATATATTATTTGATAATAAAAAAATGTATACAAGCTCGGCTGACACATCAATATATTTATTTGTCAATAAATCAAAACTTTATAATATAATAATATAATTTATCATATATAATGGTATATATATATATATATAGTTATTTAATTAATATTTAATAAATAAAATAAAGCAATAAGCCCAGTGAATTCGTGGTTTACAGTGAATGTATAACAGCTATTGTTAGGCAAATTAAAATCATATAAAAATAATAATAATTATAATAATTAAAAATGACTTGAAATCAAAGAAACTAACTTCAATTAAAAAAATATATATTTTTTTTATATATTCCAACATTTCTTATTTTCATTTTCTTATTATTTTCTAATTAAATAAATGATAAAATAAATAAATAAATAACACAAAACTAAATCTTACTGAAAACAATAACAGATATATGCTGATAATATATCTGAGTGATGCTGTGGAGTACCTCAGGCACACAGTCCCCAAACTCGGCTTGGAGAGCCACGGCACCCAGAAACAAGCACGTGTCCTCGTCACAGAGCAGACGCTCGTCCAGAACGTCCCGCCTCAGCTGGAGATAATACTGATGACGGCTCAGCCGGTGTCTGTGGACATGAAGAGCAGCGTTAGATGACAAACACACACCAGCACATGATGAGAGAAACAAGAGACTCACAGAAGAAGAGACACGTCGTTCACAAAGTATCTGACGCGCAGATGAAGCACACACGTGGCAGTGGGCTCTTTCTTCCACGCGGCGGGGGCCACTTTAGACAGTTTAGTGTCATTGTCAAGAAAGAAAAATTCATTATCTGAAAAAGAGAAAAGCATACTATACAATTATAACACCATCTGACACAGTGACCTAATTATTCAGCAATATCACGGGTAGAAATATTAAATTATCGATTATAGATCAATACAAATTAATAAAATATGTATTTATTACATTTAAAATGAATAAACCAATGCTATTATAGTTAACTAAAATTTAAACAAAAATATATTAAATTATATATATATTTTTTCTTTATTATTTTCTTTCTTTATAATATTTTTATTAAAATATGGTTTGGAATATGGAATATGGAATATGTTTTTTATGAAAAAGGGTTATTCTAGTAAAAAAAGAAAGAAAAAAGGTCTGTTATTTGAATTAAACGTTAACTAAAATAATTTTAAGTTATACTATGTTTTCATTTATTTCAACTTTTATATTATATACTTTATTTATTTATTTATGTCTATATATAATATACATAATTGTAAAAAAACCCATCTGACATATTTACCTAATTATTCACCAATATCAGAATTGGAAATATAAAAAATATATACTATTTTAAATATTAAATTATCTGAAAATTAATATTTATTTTAATAAGACGTATTTATTATATGTAAAATACCAGACCAAGGTTATTATAGGCAACTCAAATACAAATAAAATCACATTTTAATAACACTAGAAATGAAATACAAATTAATTAATACTATAAAGATAAATACAAATTAAATTGACAAAAAACAACAAAACTTGTGAAAGTTTAATTAAAACGAAAATGAAAAGGAAATAAGTTACTCTAAAGTAATTAATTACTAGTTACTAATGACATCTTCAACAGTGTAATTCAATTACTGTACAATCTACTCTCTCCAAAAAGTATTTAATTACTTATTACTAATGACTTTCTAAATCCATTTATCAACCTCGACAAGTTAATGATACGAGGATCGTCATGAAACGCTTCTTTTAATTATTGCACATAACTACATCAATTATTCTGGACACACTTAGAGTCCAATTCTCACTATTAAATATGAATTTTGCCTCAAAATACTCCTAATTACAGCTTATTAATACTAAGTAAAATGGTTGTTAAGTTTAAGAATTGGGTTGAATTAAGGATTCAGAATAAGACATTAACATGTGCTTTTTATGTAATAATATGTAATAATAAACAGCCAATATTCCAGTAATTATTCATGCTGATAACAACTAGTTTAGACACTAAAGTGTTACTAATATTCATATTAATTCACCAAAGTATTTAAAGTCAGAAGGGCATAAAAAGCATGTATTTTAAGGTTAGACTTTAAAGGTTGATGTTAAATCCAGTATTGTATTGTGTATAAATGTTCAATACACAGCATTAAGTTCAATTACAGAAATAACTGTAATTAAATTACAGAACAAATAAGAGTAATCCTTTACTTTACTTTTTCAAGGGAAGAGTAACTAATTACTTAGTAACTAGTTACACCCAACACTGAATAGTAGTTATCACCGTAGCAACCCAAGTCTAGAGTGCAGTAAAACAGGTGCATTACCTTCACTATAAGCAAGGCCAAAGTAAAAGTGTTCGACGAGGTTTGCGTGAGCGACGATCATATCAAAGACGTGACCTGCTCGGGATCTGACGTCACACTTCAGCAGAACGCTCTGTCCGTTTGGCATCAACACGGTCAAGTCTCTCTGGTTTGACCTCGACCTCCCTTTGTTTGACTGTTCAGAGAAGCAAAGAAGCGCTGAAGTATTGTGTGACAGATCGAGACAATACTCTCGCTCTTAGCTGGATGTGTCCCTGCAGCACAGAAGCAGTCATACGCAGCACAGGTGTAGCAATAGATGTATGTGTCAAAATTATACATTTTTATTTAATGCCAAAAATCATTAGGATATCATGTTCCATTAAGATTTAGTAAATGTCATACTGTAAATGTATCAAAACTTAATTATCGATTAGTAATATGCATTGCTAAGACCTACATTTGAACAACTTTAAAGGTGATTTTCTCAATGTTTACATTGTTTTGCACCCTCAAAGTCCAGATTTTCCAATATTGTCCAAACCATACATCAATGGAAAGCTTATGTATTACTCAATTGTATAAGATTGACCCTTATGACTGGTTTTGTGGTTCAGGGTCACACATTAAACTGACCACAATAGAATTAGGCAGCTCTAAAAGCACCGGAGGCTCCTCCAGCATTCGGATGAACTCGGGGCTCGTATCCTGAGGACGAACACATGAGAAACACTCAATGAATACTCCAATGGAGCGTTTCATAAACTGAGATAAGTGTAATGATGAAGGCACGTTTGGTTGCCTACCTTTGTTTTGCGTTGATTAAGGCTAAATGAAGAGCCGAGGAGCTGATTTAGGCGTGAGGTGAAGTGACCAGGAGCTGGACTTCGGCTCAGACACAAGCTGTTTCTGCTTCTTTGCTGTGAACTGTGATTTCTAGGAGATGAAGAGCTGTGAGTTTGGATCTTAGCACTATAACGCACATTTCCAAGCCTCTGATTGATCAACATGATCAAAACTTAGCTGTTAAACCTGTTTCACACTCAATCTACTGCATGTCTTCTGTCTCTGATCGATAGTTTATAGTGTTTAATCCAGTAAAAGCTCTTTTAGTGTAATTATAAAAGTGCTTCTCATGCCAAAGTAGCTCTAGACTAAATATCAACATGATGTTACTGTAGTTCTAGACTAAATATCAACATGATGTTACTGTAGTTCTAGACTAAATATCAACATGATGTTACTGTAGTTCTAGACTAAATATCAACATGATGTTACTGTAGTTCTAGACTAAATATCAACATGATGTTACTGTAGTTCTAGACTAAATATCAACATGATCTTACTGTAGTTCTAGACTAAATATCAACACGATCTTACTGTAGTTCTAGACTAAATATCAACATGATCTTACTGTAGTTCTAGACTAAATATCAACACGATCTTACTGTAGTTCTAGACTAAATATCAACATGATCTTACTGTAGTTCTAGACTAAATATCAACATGATGTTACTGTAGTTCTAGACTAAATATCAACATGATCTTACTGTAGTTCTAGACTAAATATCAACATGATGTTACTGTAGTTCTAGACTAAATATCAACATGATGTTACTGTAGTCCTAGACTAAATATAAACATGATCTTACTGTAGTTCTAGACTAAATATAAACATGATCTTACTGTAGTTCTAGACTAAATATAAACATGATCTTACTGTAGTTCTAGACTAAATATCAACATGATGTTACTGTAGTTCTAGACTAAATATCAACATGATGTTACTGTAGTTCTAGACTAAATATCAACATGATCTTACTGTAGTTCTAGACTAAATATCAACATGATGTTACTGTAGTCCTAGACTAAATATAAACATGACCTTACTGTAGTTCTAGACTAAATATCTACATGATCTTACTGTAGTTCTAGACTAAATATAAACATGATCTTACTGTAGTTCTAGACTAAATATCAACATGATCTTACTGAAGTTCTAGACTAAATATCAACATGATCTTACTGTAGTTCTAGACTAAATATCAACATGATCTTACTGTAGTTCTAGACTAAATATCAGCATGATCTTACTGTGAGTTCTAGAACTAAATATCACATGATCTTACTGTAGTTCTAGACTAAATATCAACATGATCTTACTGTAGTTCTAGACTAAATATCAACATGATCTTACTGTAGTTCTAGACTAAATATCAACATGATCTTACTGTAGTTCTAGACTAAATATCAACATGATCTTACTGTAGTTCTAGACTAAATATCAACATTCTTACTGTAGTTCTAGACTAAATACACATGATCTTACTGTAGTTCTAGACTAAATATCAACATGATCTTACTGAAGTTCTAGACTAAATATCAACATGATCTTACTGTAGTTCTAGACTAAATATCAACATGATCTTACTGTAGTTCTAGACTAAATATCGACATGATCTTACTGTAGTTCTAACTAAATATTAACATGATCTTACTGTAGTTCTAGACTAAATCAACATGATCTTACTGTAGTTCTAGACTAAATACATGATCTTACTGTAGTTCTAGACTAAATATCACATGATCTTACTGTAGTTCTAAACTAAATATCCACATGATCTTACTGTAGTTCTAGACTAAATATCGACATGATCTTACTTTAGTTCTAGACTAAATATTAACATGATCTTACTCTAGTTCTAGACTAAATAGCAACATGATCTTACTGTAGTTCTAGACTAAATATCCACATGATCTTACTGTAGTTCTAGACTAAATATCAACATGATCTTACTGTAGTTCTAGACTAAATATCAACATGATCTTACTGTAGTTCTAGACTAAATATCAACATGATCTTACTGTAGCTCTAGACTAAATATCGACATGATCTTACTGTAGTTCTAAACTAAATATTAACATGATCTTACTGTAGTTCTAGACTAAATATCGACATGATCTAACTTTAGTTCTAGACTAAATATCAACATGATCTTACTGTAGTTCTAGACTAAATATCGACATGATCTTACTTTAGTTCTAGACTAAATATCAACATGATCTTACTGTAGTTCTAGACTAAATATATACATGATCTAACTGTAGTTCTAAACTAAATATCAACATGATCTTACTGCAGTTCTAGACTAAATGTCGAAATGATCTTACTGTAGTTCTAGACTAAATATCAACATGATCTTGCTGTAGTTCTAGACTAAATATATACATTATCTTACTGTAGTTCTAGACTAAATATCGACATGATCTTACTGTAGTTCTAGACTAAATATCGACATGATCTTACTGTAGTTCTAGACTAAATATCGACATGATCTTTCTGTAGTTCTAGACTAAGTATCGACATGATCGTACTGTAGTTCTAGACTAAATATCGACATGATCTTACTTTAGTTCTAGACTAAATATCGACATGATCTTACTGTAGTTCTAGACTAAATATCGACATGATCTTACTCTAGTTCTAGACTAAATATCAACGTGATCTTACTGTAGTTCTAGACTAAATATCGACATGATCTTACTGTAGTTCTAGACTAAATATCCACATGATCTTAATGTAGTTCTAGACTAAATATCAGCATGATCTTACTGTAGTTCTAGACTAAATATCGACATGATCTTACTGTAGTTCTAGACTAAATATCGGCACGATCTTACTGTAGATCTAGACTAAATATCAACATGATCTTACTGTAGTTCTAGACTAAATATCAACATGATCTTACTGTAGTTCTAGACTAAATATCAGCATGATCTTACTGCAGTTCTAGACTAAATATGAACACGATCTTACTGTGGTTCTAGACTAAATATGAACACGATCTTACTGTGGTTCTAGACTAAATATGAACATGATCTTACTGAAGTTCTAGACTAAATATGAACATGATCTTAATGTAGTTCTAGACTAAATATTAACATGATCTTACTGTGGTTCTAGACTAAATATGAACATGATCTTACTGTGGTTCTAGACTAAATATTAACATGCATTTACTCATCTCTGTCTCTCAAAAAAAATGAAACACAGATTTACGTATTCCTCAAAAAAATGAAACCGTAAAATACCAATTTTGAATATGACGCAAACCTGCAATAATTAAATACATTAAATAACACAAATCCTTCATATATTTAATCTCATTTTATCAACAATGTTTTTGCTGCTGACCTTCGATAATCCAATTCAACCATACTATAATGCAAAAATTATTATTTTAAGGTTTTTAAGGTAAGTTAACATGTGTGCTTCTTTTTTAAATGAAAAAGGAGTGCTGAACTTTCATCTCCTGCATTCTTGACTTTAATTAAATTTTCCTTCAGCGTGAGGCTTATTCATGTTACTTTTAGGTGTGAAAGGGCTTTTACGTTTGCTAAAAATATACATTTTTATACTTAAAACAAACAAGCATGTCTTATTTAGAAAGTAACGCAAAATTAATGTAACGCATTACTTTCCATAAAAAGTAAATAAGTAAATTAACTAGTTACTTTTTTAGGGAGTAACACAATATTGCAATGCATTACTGTTAAAATTAACTTTCCCCAACACTGGTGATTTTGCCCAACAATGCGTGACTGATTTTAAAGTGCTCTGACCTGATGAAGTCTGCGGCTGACGGTGTGCTGTTCCCTCTCAACGACCAAACTGAGTTCTGACCGGAAGCACCTGAGGCAGAACATATTTCATTTGTGTGCACTTTCAGAGTCATGCCACTTTGTGAGGTTATTTTAAAAACCAAAATAATGAATTTTGAGAAATATACCCCGAAGTCTTTCTCTAACCAGCTGGCTTCGGTCTGTAAGACGAGCAGAACCGTTTGGGTTTCTTTCAGCCTACAAAACAGTACAGAAAAAGTACTCTGTTGAAGTTAAGTTATTACGTCAAATTCATAATCAAGGTGAAAACTGCATTACATTATTTAAAAAGTGTGAACATTTAAAAATCTTATTTAAAAGGTAAAAATAAATATTATTATTGAAAATATCATTGAATTTCATGTTTAATTCAATGTGTTGCTTGTAATTATTGTGTCTGTTAAATAATTTGTGCATTCATGAACACCCCCCCCCCCCCCCAACCAAAAATAAAACAAAACTGGATTGACTGGATTATCTAAGACAGACCTGTATGACTATTTAATATTGATTGGGTGAAAACAAATAAACACAAATATATGAATACTATAAGATAAATTAATTCACTGTATTATCAATAATATAAAAAAATATTTTAAATGTATTTATAAAATGTATCAAACAACTATTTTTATAAAATAACTATCATTTATGGAAGTCCATTTTACAGTTCTGACTTTTTTTTCTAACAATTGCAAGTTTATATCTCACAATTGTGAGAAAAAAAATCATAATCGTGAGATAAAAAGTCAATGTTACATTTTTTATTTTGTATTCTGTTGTGGAAACAGGCTTATCTAAATTTGTATGCCAAAAATACTCAAAAACACTTATTTAACACAATTTATTTGTACTTATAGGTGACCCAGGAGCACAAAAGCAGTCATAAGCAGCACATGTATATTTGTAGCAATAACCAACAATACATTTTATGGGTCAAAATTATAAATTTTTC
>QVTF01002959.1:25000-92500 GCA_003573665.1 Oxygymnocypris stewartii | reverse complement strand
GATTAGGAGGCCATGATGCTCAGAGGACAGTGGGCTATAGTTTTTATAATTTTTTAATATATATTTACAAAATATATATATCCTAAAGTTGCGAGGAGAAGTTGAAACTGAACTGAAATGAATGAGTCTCTATGGAGCTCTGCTGGATATATGTGTTCATCACACTTTCTTTCTTTAACTGTAATTCCTAAAGTTTTTCCTCAAACCTGCAGATAGCAGTATTCTAAACACATGGGCCAATATCTAGAAACCATTTATATTTAATTTAAGTCATCATTTAAGTGATTTGTTTCATAAACAAAAAATTTTCATAAGCCAATTTATGGCATAGTTGAGTAATTGTGCAGTAAATAGGTAAATACATACCACATATCCACAAAAACACAGCATAAAGGCATAGTTGAGAAGTAAATGGAAAAATTATATGTAGTTTGTCATATAACAAATGTATGTTTCCTTATGCAATCGCTCCGTAGACGTTTGGGGTCTATATGACCCCGAAGAACTTAAGTGTAAAGGCCACTTGAGGAGTGATTAAGGGTTAAATACTATACATATTATTCCAAATTATACATTTGTTTGGATCATATTTTTTTTTATAGATATGCAACCACGATAGAAGCACTGAAAGAAGCACTCAGTTCACAATTGCATTGCAACAGAAAAGCAAGCCCAGCCCTAATCTTGTTTTTCAAAAATTATATTAGAAATTAAACACCACATTTTATTTTTAATACTGAAAGTAATGCTTAGTCCATCTATTCTTTAACATTGTATTTGAAGTGCTGAAATCAAGCTGAAATCATTATGTTATTAGGGACTTCTAATGAAATAGCAGAATAAAGCAGACGAGATAAACATTTAGATTTTTTTTTATCAAATAATCATATAGATCATAGACAAGTCCCTCACTAACAATACATTAAGTCTATTTTTATCATAGCGATTTCTTGCGATGTTCAATAACGAGCAACGCGACGTCATCGGGCTAAACGCAGAAACTGCGCACGTCACATCCACGCAGAGACACGGTGACGTAGTACGCAAGTGTCCGCAGCTCGAGGCCTCTGGACGGAAGCAGAGTGAGCGCAGAGCTTGTGTGTTCGAGAGGAAAACAAGACGAATACAACACACTCCTGAACTCAGTGTGAAGACACCAGGCCTTTTCTAAACCTGCTCCAGAACTGGCTGCGTCTCTTTTAAGAGGGTGAGTAAACATGGGCACTTTAACCGCGGATGTGTTTAAGGTGGGTTGTTGTGGGGGAGGGTAACGTCAAGCACCGCAGTAAACACCGTTGACTAGCTGGTTTAAGCTAGTCAGTAATGTTGTTTATCTTACTGTGTTCTTTCACTTAGTGGAGAGTATTGTGATTAACACTCTGTTGTACAATATCACATTACGATAAGGCACATCGGCTGATACTGGCTTAATACTGTGGTACTCTGTTATATACCATGGTAACGTTACTGAATGATGATTCATATACTGTCAAAAGTATTCAGACACCAGATATGATTTTTGACACCTTTTAACTAGTGGGTGCAGGACACTATAGTTGGTATTATCTAATTGTGCACTTGAATATAACAGCTCAATATGTTTGGGTTGATTGTAATCCATTACACACAAAGCTATCTGACATTATCAAGATTAATATGTTCTGACACAGTCTAAGTCTCAGTTTTATTACCATTTTCTAAACTATAGCAAATAAACATAATGTGAGAAATGTCAAAGGTGTCTGAATAAATGTAGGTATGCTTTAAAGAATACCGTGGTATTGCTAAAAAACAAACATGGTGTTTATGGTATTTAGTCTATCTGAAAAAGTGCTGTAGATCTACATTGGCTGTGTCTCAAATCCTAGTGAGCTGCCTACCTTGACAGCATTGTCTGTGATGCCCAAAACTGCTGTCTGTGTAGGGAAGTTTTGAGAGGCGTTTGTGTCCATGCATAACTCCCCGTGCTCTGATTATACTGAATACAGATAGTCTTTCACTGCATACACTGGTTCTGATTGGATTTGGGTTCAGTGTAATGGACTGGATGGAGACTGAGGAGTGCGGTCTGAGAGACTGAGGTCATTGGTTGTGGATGGATGGATGGATGGATGGATGGTGCTGAGAGATGTTGAATTCAGGGCATTCGGGTGCGGTTCTCCATACGATTTATTTATTAAGAAATCAGATGATTGACACTTTTCATTCACATTGATGCTAAACAATGCCTGAATCCCTTATTAAACGGTTTACTGAAATAGATTTAAGCATAATTTAATGCAGTTTACTGCCGCAGCAATTAATCAATAATGAATATAATGACTTCCAGCAGTCACCTCACTATAAAACATTTCTATGGACAAAATGCATCTGAAATATAGCGGAGGACACCGACCGAAGGGTAGAAGTTATGTTAACATTAATCTGTGCTTATGTTTTAGATTTTAATTTTTTTAATTTAGTGATTAATAAAATCTAAACTTTTCCAAAAGAGCTTAATTCGTACAATTTAAAAAGTTCCTCTTTTTTTCCTTTCATGATGACTTTCCACTAAAATAAATTATAATATTCATACAAATATTAAAATAATAATAACATGCAAAATAATTAAATAGATACACATCAGGATAATGATGTCATTTATGAGAGAACATGTATGTAAAAAAAAAAATGCAATTCGAATATCTGATATAATTTAGTTATTTTAACTTTAAAATGGTAATAAAAATAGTTTACAGTGTTTTACAAAGCAATTTTCCTATTTTGCACATAATATATAGCATATGCATTCAATATAATTGTTTTCAATCACTACTGTGTTTGGAGGACAACATTAGGCAGGATCTGAAATAGGCTAATATTTAGAATATAATACGCTATTTATACACACTCACACACACACACACACACTCACACACACACACACACACACTCACACACACACACTCACACACACACACTCACACACACACACTCACACACTCACACTCACACTCACACTCACACACACTCACACACACACACACACACACACACTCACACACACACACTCACACACACACACACACACACACACACACACACACACACTCACACTCACACTCACTCACACACTCACTCACACACACACACACACACACACACACACACACTCACACTCACACACACTCACACATAAATCAAATATAGTTTGGGTTTTCATCCAGTTAATAAAAAACAAACAGATGAATCTATTATCAAAACAATGAATTGTGAATTGAACACGTCTTCTGTATTTCATATAATGCATTCAGAGTTCTTTCTCTTTTGACTCAAAGCATAAAGAGATCTTATTGATATTGAGTGAAAACAATCACACGAACGCAGCACATGAACAGAACATCCCATATACAGCGCCGAGGATGTGTTTATTAATGTAAGAGGACAGTATCCTCATAACATGCTTCATGTGAGTAATGTGTCTCAGTCTGGGTCATTTGTTCTCTCCGTTCCCCGAGCAGTGTACCTGTTTAAATATGTATTTCTGCTTCAAGTCACTATACCGCTGACGATGCGTTCAGACGAGGCTGTTCATTCATTATCTGCTTTCACAGTGTGGCAGGAGTTGCAGTCTTTCATGAAGAACATGTATCGATACTTTGCAGCATTTTAATGCCATTCAATATTACATTAATGCATGTGCTCTGCATTTCTCTTATCTAGTTAAAATACAGCACTAAACCAAAATTATTTTGATTTATATGTACAATGTGTAGCAAATATTAGCTTGCGTATATTTACACGAACACATCTTTAATCTATAGTGAACAATGCTATTATATGACTCGCTCATCAAAAGGAGATTATACAGTTTTTTACTATAAAGTTGATATCTTGAATTCAGTTTAAATGCTTCAGTTTTATAAACTCGAGTCGTGAAAGATCATGAAACTAGTCTAATGACTAAATAAAAAGCACGTTAATCAATGTGCAAGCTGTTTTTCTTTTATATTCAGCAGGGGCCAAAATGATTATAATACTAGTATTTCCAGCAGCTAAAAATGGTTTTAAGTCAGTCTTTTGCTGAAGTGTGTCAGTAGGAAATATCAGCATACATTTCCAAACAATTCATTTTGCCATTAATTGTAATAATCGAGTGATATCTTTGTCTGACGACAGCCAGCGCTCCACACAGAGATCTGATTTCATCATCATTCAATATAAGATGAATATTACTTCTGGCGGTAATGCACTCTTGCATGATTTTACACGTAGTCTTCTTAACTCATACATATGCATTTAAACAGGTCAAGTCAAGTTTTTTGAAAGTGTGATTTATTAGCAAACTACATTTCAACTGTATAATCAAAACAAATCTAGGACGTAATTCATTTCTTTCTTTGTCTTGTCAGATTTTTGAAGGGGAAGTTCTTCTTGAATGCCCAGGACACAGTCAGTACGGTTTTCACCATGAACAGGAATAAGCGTGAGAAGGAATATTACAGCATCGATGTAGGAGATTCGACGTTCACCGTCTTGAAGCGATATCAGAATTTAAGACCAATCGGATCTGGAGCACAAGGCATCGTCTGGTAAGCTGAATTGGATTTCTTAGTCAGTAGAATGTGAAAGAAACAGATAGTTATTAAGTAGAAAGTGTGGTGAATGAAAAGCTTGTGATTGGCTTTTTCTGCTTGTCGTTTGTAGCTCAGCGTACGATCATGTCCTTGAACGAAATGTTGCAATTAAGAAACTTAGCCGACCCTTTCAGAACCAAACCCACGCCAAACGGGCCTACAGAGAACTGGTCCTGATGAAATGTGTCAACCACAAAAATGTAAGACCTGTTCTGCTGTGTGTGTGTGTGTGTGTGTGCATGTGCGTGTGTGTGTGTGTAAAAACAAAAGAAAAAGTTTGGGGTCTGAGAGATTTGTAAGGTTTTTAAGTCTCTTCTGCTCACTAAGGATGCTTTTATTTGATCAAAAGCACAGAATTATTATGACATATCACAAAATTTAAAATATGTGAATATATTGTAAGCTGTAATTTATTTCTGTGTTCAAATAACTCCAGTCTTCAGTGTCACATGATCTTCAGAAATCATAATAATATGCTGTTTTGCTGCTTAAGAAACATGATTATTATAAATGGTGAAAACAGCTGTGCTGGACAATATTTTTGTGCAAACAGTCATGCATTTTATTTGTCAAGATTCACAGATTATTAGAAAGTTCAAAAGAACAGCATTTATGTGAAACCGAAATCTTTTGTAACATTATAAATGTCACCTTTGATCAATTTATTGCATCCTTGATGAATAAAAGTATTAATTTATTTTAAAAATTAACTGCCTCCATACAACTGAATACATATGTACTCTTGTACTTGATTTTGTAATGATATATTTTAGATTGTAAGAACTTGATATCAGCACAAGGCACATCGTTTATGCAGTATGCTTTAATTTCACAGATAATTGGCTTATTAAATGTGTTCACGCCACAGAAGACGCTTGAAGAATTCCAGGATGTGTAAGTTCTCTCTGCTGTGATTGTAACAGTGTAATATAATGGACGTGAAATGTTCTTTGGCTCTTAAAATCTATGATACATAATATCAATTTGGTCTAGGATTAATTAAAATGGTTAAATAAAGAGGTATTGATGAGTTAATGTTCAGTATGCACAGTAGATGCAGCTGAAATCCTGCATAAATCGCACATCTCTGTGCATACATGCTTGTTCATTTGTGTTCCTCGCACGCTTGCGTCTCCTGTCTGCAGGTATCTGGTGATGGAGCTGATGGATGCTAACCTGTGCCAGGTCATTCAGATGGAGCTGGACCACGAGAGACTCTCATACCTGCTTTATCAGACGCTCTGCGGCATCAAACACCTACACGCTGCCGGCATCATACACAGGGTAGACAAACACACACGCCCCACACACGCCCCACACACGCCCCACACACGCACCACACACGCCCCACACACGCCCCACACACGCCCCACACGCCCCACACACGCCCCACACGCCCCACACACGCCCCACACACACACCACACACGCCCCACACACACACCACACACGCCCCACACACACACACCACACACGCCCCACACACGCCCCACACACACCACACACTCCCCACCACCCACCACCACCCCCCCACACACCACACACACACACGCCCCACACACACACCACACACGCCCCACACACACCACACACCCCCCCACACCACACACCACCACACCCCACACACGCCCCCCACACCACCACACACCCCCACACACACCCCACACACGCCCCACACACGCCACACGCCCCACCCCCACACGCCCACACACTCCCCACACACACACCACACACCCCCACACACACACGCCCCAACACGCCCCACACACCCCACACACGCCCCACACACGCCCCACACACGCCCCACACACCCCCACACACCCCCCACACACACACACACACCCCACTCACATCCCACACAGCACCACACACCACTCACATCCCACACACACACACACACGCACCACCCCACACACCCCCACACCACACACACACATACACACACACCCCACTACACACACCCCACGCAGCGCGCACGCGCACACACACGCACACTACTCACACACACCTCACACACACCCCACACACACACACACCCCACGCACGCACGCGCACACACACGCACACTACTCACACACCTCACACACACCCCACACCACACACACACACACACACCACTCACATACACACACACACACACACACACCACTCACATACACACACACACACGCGCACACACACACACACACCACTCACATACACACACATACACACACATACACACCCCGCACACACCCCGCACACACCCCGCACACACCCCGCACACACACCGCACACACACACCCCCCACACCACTCACACCATGTAATTAAACCAATAAAACATAATCCAGAAAGACAAAAAACAAGGAAAAATTATTTGTTGAAAAATAAAATTAAAATTGTGAATAAATTGAAACCGATTTTATGGAGCCCTGACATTTATATTTTCTTAAACTTTTAATAAATTGTTGTTTAATTGTAACATTTTAATGATTTCAATTAATTCGACATGCTTTTGATTACTAAAATTTCACTTAACCATTAAATCAAAATTAAATCCAGAAGAATAAAAAAGATAAGTATATTTTACAATACATACATTGTACATACCATGTATTTATTGTAGTAATTACAATAACTAGGTACTAACCCTGAACCTACCCCATGTAGTTACCTTATATTACCAGTACTTTAAGTACACTGTAAGTACACGTACTGTAAAATAAAGTGCAACCAGCATTTCAGTCTTTCTACTTCAACATTTCATGTTCAATTCAATGTGTTACTTTCCATTTCTTTGTAATTATTTGTGAAATTTACCAGCAATTTCTGCCTCCTGACCTCTTCACTTCCCAGGATCTGAAGCCCAGTAACATAGTAGTGAAATCCGACTGCACGCTGAAGATCCTGGACTTCGGTCTGGCTCGGACAGCCGCCACCGGCCTCCTCATGACTCCTTACGTGGTGACGCGCTACTACCGTGCGCCCGAGGTCATCCTGGGCATGGGTTACCAAGCCAATGGTGAGTGCTGACCTGATCTCACTGCATGTAACGGGTCCCACCTGAGCACCTCCACACCATTCTGCTGAAACGACCTTGACCTCACCTCGTGTTTTAACATCTAATAGGGCCCTATGATTTCCACGATGCAGACGAAATCACATAATGCAGTCATAAAAACAGAATTTACTGTATAACGTCACGGAATTGGTCAACGTTTGGATGAATTAATCAAAAGTAGGTCTTACACTTAAAACGCGATATGGACTAGTATCTGTAAATGTTAAGCCTATAATTACTATAATTACTACTACTACTACTATTACTATTACTACTACTACTACTACAATTCCTACTAGTGTTACTACTACTGATACTATAATTACTACTAATACTGCAATTACTACTAATACTAATGCTACTACTACTAATACTACTACTATACTACTACTATTACTACTACAATTCCTACTAGTGTTACTACTACTGATACTATAATTACTACTACTACTACTACTAATACAGTTACTACTACTACTATTACTACTACTATACTACTACTATTACTACTACAATTCCTACTAGTGTTACTACTACTGATACTATAATTACTACTAGTGCTAATACTACAGTTACTACTACTACTACTACAATTCCTACTAGTGTTACTACTACTGATACTATAATTACTACTAGTGCTAATACTACAGTTACTGCTACTACTACTACTACTACTACTACTACAATTCCTACTAGTGTTACTACTACTGATACTATAATTACTACTAGTGCTAATACTACAGTTACTACTACTACTACTACAATTCCTACTAGTGTTACTACTACTGATACTATAATTACTACTAGTGCTAATACTACAGTTACTGCTACTACTACTGCTACTACTACTACTACTACTACTACAATTCCTACTAGTGTTACTACTACTGATACTATAATTACTACTAGTACTACTACTAATACTATTAATACTGCAATTACTACTAATACTACTACTACTAATGCTATAATTACTACTACTATTATTATTATTATTATTATTACTACTAATACTAAAGTTACTACTATAATTACTACTACTACTACTACAATTCCTACTAGTGTTACTACTACTGATACTATAATTACTACTAGTACTACTAATATTGCAACTATTACTACTAATACGACCGTTACTACTACTAATACTATTATTATTA
This sequence comes from Oxygymnocypris stewartii, assembly GCA_003573665.1. Taxonomy (NCBI): domain Eukaryota; kingdom Metazoa; phylum Chordata; class Actinopteri; order Cypriniformes; family Cyprinidae; genus Oxygymnocypris; species Oxygymnocypris stewartii. The sequence goes on along the minus strand of QVTF01002959.1, from coordinate 83,683 downwards.
TTATTATTACTACTACTAATACTACATTTACTGCTACTATTATTATTATTAATAATACTATTAATACTACAGTTACTACTATTACTACTACTACTAATAAAATAGAAAACAATTATTTAAGAATCACACAATATTTCTCCCATGTTTCAATTTGAATATTATTATACTACTAATAATAATAATAATAAAAAAAAATATATATATATATATAATTTCTGGAAAAAGAAAAACTAAACATTTTATCGGGCTATTGTAATAAAAAAATAAAATAAATTAAGTTGTTTTTATGCATTCAAATAATGCTTAACTAAATAATTTTGTAACAATACAACATATTTCATAGGGCCCTAAAAATGTAATTTTGTTAAAGTTTTAATATATTGATGTTAAATTGTATAAGTTTCATGATTTTAATTAATTAGACATGCTTTTTGATTAATACAATTTAAATTAACTATTAAAACGGAATCCATAAAAAAATGTAAAAATATTAAAACTGAAAAAAAATGTAATTTGTAAAACAATAAAACGTCTTTCACCGGGCCCTAATCACAGTTGGTCCAGCTGAACTGGTTTCTGCATGCACACGCACACTGGATGGGTTTGCCTGTCGCACTGAGCATCTAGATAGGAAAAGCATTAGTCACCGAATCTTACGTGGAACTGAAAGTGGTTCGCTGCAGAGCAAAAATCAATTTGAAGGCCAAAAACGCTGACGTTTAGTCCTGAATGGTAGCACTGAGGAAAAATTGGCACGGAAAAATCTCAAGCAATCACGCTGCCCTTTATGCTTTGCTTATGTCTTCTCTTTTTCCTCTATGCTACATTGGTGTAGTGGATATTTGGGCTGTTGGCTGCATTATGGCAGAGATGGTGCGGCACAAAATCCTGTTTCCAGGGAGGGACTGTATCCTTGTTGTGTGCTTGGATTGTGTGCTGTTTTGAGCAAGCAGAGCCGTGTGTTGCTCTGTTACCGTGATTCTGCCTCACGCACACGGAGATGTTTGCATGCACCGGTCACCTCTGTTGCAGTCACATCAATGCACCCTGTTCCTTATAGACGTGCGTGTGTGTGTGTGTGTGTGCGTGTGTGTGTGTGTGTGTGTGTGTGCGCGCGTGTGTGTGTGTGTGTGTGTGTGCTTGACTTTCTGTATTTCATTTGTAAGATTTTTGACATTTTAATTTGGTTGTCATTTCATTTTTCAGTTGATGTCTGGTCTGTTGGCTGCATCATGGCTGAAATGGTCAGAGGTAGTGTGTTGTTCCCCGGCACAGACCGTATCCTTACCTGCTCGTCTTTACTGTCCCATTATAAGTGTTGTTTGTTCCCTTTGAGTTGTTTTACCCTCGATGTGTGTTTTGTCATTGATGTGTGAGACCTGAGGAAAAGAAGGTAAAAACACAATAACTCTTTGCTCCCTTAAACAAGACAATGTTAAGTGTCACTTTTATTAATTTCACCGTATTAAAATCTCACTCCACATAGCTCTAATCAGCATTTTTAGTCATCAATTTCAATTTATTACAGATGTATGCGGAGTACAGAAAAAGTTAATTAAAAAAGAAAGACTCTTTATAATTATATGCATTAAATAACATCCATAACAGTTTAAATAATAATGAATTTCCATATTTTATCAAAAATATGTTACATTATACATTTTTTCACCCTAATAGATTCTATAATAATTTATTCAACCACCATTTTTAAAGGTTAATTTGCCATATTGTAATTGTAAATCTTATTAATATTTCACAGTAACACTTTACAATAAGGTTCATTAGTTAGCGTGAACAATACTTCTACAGCATTTATTGATCTTAGTTCCTTTATTTCAGCATTTACTAATGCATTATTAAAATCACAAGTTGTATTTGTTAACATTAATTAATGCACTGACATGAACAAACAATGATAACTGGATTTTCATTAACAAATATTAATAAACAGGGTGACACGTATTCATTGTTAGTTAATACATTTAACACGTTAACACATAACACATGTTGTAAAGTGTTACCTATTTCACAATATTTCAGTTTTTACTGTATTAATGATCAAATAAATGCAGCTTTGGTGAGCAAAAGAGACTTTCAAAACAAGAACATTTAAAAATCTTGATAATGTAAACATTAAAAATAAAAAAATAAATGTAGTAGTGTTTATACATGCATTTACATTTACATGCACTGCCTCCAAAAGTTTGGAAACACCCTGGAAAAGTGGGGATTTTGGACAATATCAGCATAAATCCTTATCATTTATTGGTGCAAATACATTGCCCAAGTATGACCCAGGTTTTTAAAGGATTTGTGGGTCAGCACACCTCAATATCTTCAACAATTGATTGCAATTAAGTTTAGAATACAATGAACCTGTTTCCAAATAGCTCTTGCCAATCAAATGTGATCCTGGAGCACAAAAGCAGTCTTAAGTCTCTGGAGAATATCTGTAGAAATAGTTAAAAATACATTGTATGGGTCAAAATTATCCATTTTTATTTAATGACAAAAATCACTAGGATATTACTTAAAGATCATGTTCCACAAATATATTTTGTATATTTCTTACTGTAAATATATTAAAACTTAAATTGATTATTAATATGCATTGCTCAGAACTTCATTTGAACAACTTTAAAGATGATTTTCTCAATATTTTGATTTTTTTTGCATCCTCAGATTCCAGATTTTCAAATATTGTCCAAACCATACATCAATGGAAATATTATTTATGCAGCTTTCAGATGATGCATACATCTCAATTTCGAAATATTGACCCTTATGACTGGTTTTGTGGTCCAGAGTCACAAATGACTTGTTTTGCCCATTTTATAGAGTTTCCATGTGTCCAGTGTTTATGTAATAAAATATGTTTTCATAGTTTGCGTTGTCCCTTATCAGTGCAAAATTATCACAAATTAAAAAGGATTCATGTCAATATTGTCCAAAACCCTGCTTTTCTAGAGCGTCTCCAAACTTTTGGAAGGCAGTGTATATGTACATATATAATTTTAAACCAAATATATAATACAAATATAAAGATTTATATTTCGAGTTTTTTGCACACAAAAAAAAGATTGTAAAAACTTGATATAATTTTACCATAAAATGTTCTCGCCACAAACAAACATTTAAAATATCAATACTAATATTTATACACGCACACACATTAATATACAATTTTCACTTGACACGTCATGCCAGATTAAATGAATAAAGAGGTTAACTGCATACTGAAACATAATATCAGCTCGAAGTGAAACATGTGCATGTGACCAGATCTCGGTCTGCTCAGAGAGTCAGTAGTTTTCCTCAGCGTGTCACCTGAAGACATTGACCAGTGGAACAAGGTGATCGAGCAGCTGGGCACACCGTCTCAGGAGTTCATGCTGAAGCTCAACCAGTCCGTGAGGACGTACGTGGAGAACCGGCCTCGCTATGCTGGATACAGCTTCGAGAAGCTCTTCCCAGACGTGCTGTTCCCTGCAGACTCCGAACACAACAAACTCAAGGGTGAGGGATGCATCTGCAGCGTTTAAGCTGTATAGTGCTCGGGTTACACTGCAAACACTGATTACTGTAGTTCACAATTAGACATGGGGAGATCTGATTGGAGGAGCCATGCTCAAAGATGCAGTTAGCAGGTCGTCTGACTCGATGTGCAAATGTAAAAGGATGCGAGGCTAGTGTGTTTTGTTTGCTGCAAATATAGTTTTATTTATAATTCTGAATATGTATTAAACATGGTACATTTTAGTATTTTATAAATGCATTTGATGTTACGGTGCAATCACATTAACACATTTTTGGGACAAATCTTATGAAGTATTTAATTGGAAGGTGTATTTCTTTTGTTTATAATCTAATAAAATAAATATTAGTTAGTGCTGTCAAAAAATTAATCGCATCCAAAATAAAAGTAATTGTTTACATAATATATGTGTTTGTGTGTATATTTATTATGTGTATATAAATACACACATGCTGCATATATTTAGAAAATATTTACATGTATTTATATTCATATATAAATATATTTAATATATAAATGTAACATATTTTTCTTAAATATGTACATGAATGCGTTTATATATACAGTACACACAAACACATATATTATGTAAACAATTACTTTTATTTAGGATGCGATAAATTGTTTGACTGCACTAATTATAATATTTCTAAATTATTATGATTAATAATAACAGTATAATAACTGTAGAATATTTTAAGTTATAATTTGCTTTATTAAAGCGCCTTAAAACAAATACCAAAAATACAACAAATTAAATAAAGAATAATAAATTATTTAAAAAATAATTTCAGCACAGCAAAAAGTAATAACACTTTTTTTTTTTTTACTAATTAAATATTAAAATGCACAACACAACAGCAGCTACTCTAAAATACAATGTTGCTCTATATGTGAATTATTTTGATCTTGCACCAATTGGCACGTCTAGATAAAACACTGCATCTATTTATTGTTTTTATATATATATATATATATCTCAAACTCTTCTGTGTGAACATCAAGAAGGTATAAAATGATACCAAACACAATTTCAAGCTGAAACATTAGACCGTGTATGAAATACTTGGGTATTCTTGCTAATCGATATTTCACAGCTGTAAATATTGGCTATTAGATATATATATAAAAAGGTCTGAAGCCTTTAAAATGTGCTGCCTAAGTGAAGATGTCAACACTGTGCTCATCAAGCCCATTCACGGGCTCTTTAACTGTGATAAAATGACTGTAATCAACGACTAACTAATGGCTAATTGCTTTAATTAAAGGTGCCTTCAATTCACAATCATGCTTTGCTGAAGGCCAGACCCACTGTTGTTCGTTCCCTTCGTTAAGACCAGCATGATTAGCCTTTCTCACACAAATCATAAAAGACGTAAAGATAGTTCTGTGACAGGTCTCAAATAATGCTTCTTATCTTTTCTCTTTGGTCTGTTTTCAAAGTTATTGTCATAGAATCTATAAATAAACATAATTTGATTTGTTTGTAAAGTATGACTCGTGAATAATGCGCTCTGGATGATTTCTATTCTCCGTCTCCGGCAAAGTCTCTTTTTTAATTAGTCTTTGATCTCTGGTACATTATGCGTATTATCTCAATTCACTCCCTTGAATCACCACATCGTGATAAATGACTTCAAAATGACAACTTTTATGACATTTTTCCAAGAATACATGAAACAATTCTCAGTCCGTTCGAAGCAGATTAAACTCAACACAACGTAATCTGATAGAATATGAACAAAGCTGTGAATCCGAGTCATCTCTTGTTTATTATGTATTGCAGGGTACATTATACAACTCATCACGTTAATAATGCAAAGGAGAGCAAGTAGAAAATACTACATCACTATAATAATAATAATAATAGAGAAGCGTCATAATCATAATCAGTGTTGGGCAGTAACTCAGTTACTGTAATGTTATTACTTTTTGCATTAACTAGTAGTGTAACTAATTACTAATGATATTACAGTTAGCATCCATAAAACAGCTTTTGATGCCTCCGCTCCGCTGATTTAAAATCAAATAATTAATAGGTTTATTTTCATAATTTTCCCGACTCACACATGCATCAGACAAGCTTGGAATATAGAAAAGCTCACATTCAGCAGATAGAAATATTGCATTAAATATTGATTTAGTGAGGAATTAAAAAAAGATGATCTGAACACTGTTGTGTATTACTTTACTCTGGCTTTACATCCTCTGATCAGCACATGCTACATTATATTACTATAATTAAACATATTCAATTAACAGTTTCTAACAAACGTATGTGATTTGATCAAATACATAATTAAATATAATCATATATGAGTAACGGAGAAATTAGCTTCAAGATACACATGACTTAATCACTATTGAGTGTTTGTAATCTAGGGCTGTCAAAAAAAACGTGAATTTCGAATATTCGTCGAATTTAAAATAAAATATTATTATGGTAATATTAAGCATGTTGTGCCCTCTTGTGGCCTCAGGAGAGAAGACAAAAGCTTTTTTTTCCTAACTGAATTTATGCCTTTTAAATTCAAATATAATTCACATTTTGATAATATTTTATTATAAAATTCAAATGTAGTTTTTCAGATAATTTGACAGCCCTAGTGTAATCATTTCTGACTGCGATGCAATGTGGATGTTAGTCAAATGATGAAGAAATATGTTGTTAATAACATTCTAGAATAATGTTATGTGGAAGATACACAGTTACAACTTCTGTGGGGCGTGAAGATCAAGTACTGTAACTGATTATTGTTGCCAGAAAGTAATAAGTGTATGAAAGGAGTAACTAGTACTAGTAATATAGTGCATTATTTGAGTAACAAGCCCAGCACTGGTTATAATGCACAGCCAGCACCAAACGGAGCTAACGCAATTATAACTGCCACCTTTTAGAATTAACCCTCTGGTTGTGTTCGCACTCCTGTCACACAAAATAAAAACATTTGAAAGCAAACCTCCAGATTAAACATTAAAGCACACTAGTGTGAGAAACAGTGCAAATTTTCATAATTTTTTATCTCATATTGTGAAAATTATTCATAAAAAAAAGTTTTTTTCACTCAAAAAACGAGGGTACCTACTCTCAGATAAATGAGGACTACGATTAATCAGATGCAAATAGAAACACAAAACCAGTCCTAAATGAAAGAAAACAAGTTGACAAAAAGATTAAATCCAATATTTGGTGATAATATAGCATAATGACAGATTTATAAGAAATTGATCGGAGTCCGGTCATTTTTGACCGGGAACACCACAAGTGTTACTAGGTGAAATAAAACCCACAAAAAATTATGAAAAATGTTAAAAAATTAATGAGAAGTACTTATACCCTATGTGAACAAAGTCAGTAAGTTTGAGTCCAATGCGATAACGTTAACTAGTATTTTCGGGAAAAAAGAAAATCTTTTTCGGGTCAATTTGACCCGAACACAACCAGAGGGTTAAACAAGCTTGTATTTGTGACGACCCGAGCTGATCAAACAGTTAATTGTGAAAAGTGTGCACTTTGTACAGTAGAGTACAGTACCGGCAGTTCAAGCATTTCCATACGATCTAATTTGCTTCTCGAGTTAGATGGAGTATCCTGGCGATGCTTTTCATCATTATCTGGGCCTTGAGAGTGTTAATTACTTGGCAGTCAATGGGACAGTGTTAGATATATCTGAAATTGTGTTCTGAAGACAAACGAAGCTTTTATGGGTTTGAAACTACATGCGGGTAAGTAATTAATGACAACTATCATTGTGGGGTGGAGTATCTCTTGAACTAATGAACCTTATTGTAAAGTGTTACCCTATTTATTTTATAATAATAATAATAATATGCTATGTGTACCGCGTCAAGCAAACTGAGGCTCGTCTCAATCATTGCTCTTTTGTGGATTTTGATTGCTTCCATTGTCCTCATTTGTAAGTCGTTTTAGATAAAAGCTAAATGATTAAATGTAAATGCCATATTTTTCAGCGAGCCAGGCGCGAGACTTGTTATCCAAGATGCTGGTAATCGATGCGTCTAAACGAATCTCCGTGGACGAGGCCCTCCAGCACCCCTACATCAACGTGTGGTACGACCCGTCAGAAGTGGAAGCGGTGAGTGGAGCGCGAGAGAAGGCTGTCTGCTTTGCTTTTCTTTGTGACGGATCTGATTGATGTGTCTGCTCGGTTTCAGCCGCCGCCGGCCATCACGGATAAACAGCTGGATGAGAGAGAACACACGGTGGAGGAGTGGAAAGGTGCGCTTTTGATTTTAAATCAGAGATTGTCATAAACTCAGAATAGTTAGTCTCTGGTGAGTTAAAGGTTTGACCAAACCTGATTAATTCCAGTTTAATTCAAACTAACTATATATCACAATAAATGTGTGTGTGTGTGTCTATCTATCTGTATATATTTGTGTGTGTGTGTGTGTGTGTGTGTGTGTATATATATATATACACACACAAGTGCTGTCAACTGATTAATCGCGATTAATCGCATCCAAAATAAGTTTGTTTATATATGTACAGTATGTGTACTGTGTATATTTATTATGTACATATATATAAATACATACACATGCATGTCTATATTTCAGAGAAATTAAATTTGTATGTATTTATTTATAATATAAATTATATGAAAATAAATGTAGATATTTAAATATTTTCAGAATATATATACTGTATGTGTATATATATATATACATAATAAATATACACAACACACATATGTGACCCTCTTTGTGAAAGTCTCAAATCTAATTATGAGATAACGAGCATCAAAGTTTCATTTCTACCATTAATTAATGTCAATCTTTGACATGACCTTACTTAGTTAATATTAAAGATATAACGGTTACATTTTCACAGAATGTACTTTACCTTATGAAGGATGATTTTTTGTAGAAAAAAAGCAAATCACAAAAAATGACTTCAGCTGGGTTTTCACAGAGAGGGTCATATATTATGCAAACAAAATATTTTATTTTGGATGTGATTAATTGTTTGACAGCACTAATATATATATATATATATAATATAGTAAATTCAACAAATAATTTTTTTCATGTATTTATTAAATTAGAATTTCATCATGCCTATTTTTTGTAATGTATTGATTCATATAGATGGTTATTTTCTCCTTTTATTTGGATCTTAACCTGTTATCTGTCACTCTTTTAACATAAATGTGAAAGTGAACTATACAAACTTATTTTTTTTTATAATTCATGAACATTTTGTAACATGATTTTGATTTCTATTTTCATGGTAATGCAATGTCTGATTTTAAAATGGGATGAATTTTGAGATTTGAAGTTTTCAGTTGGTATATGACGTTTTGTGACGGGTCAGAACTCCTGTTATGATGTAGATGGTCCAGGTGCGCTCTTGCACACTAATGACACGTGGACCCAGCGGTGGGACAGTGACCGTTAACAGGTTAATGAGCACAAAGGGAAGTCTAAGATTTCACGTCGTCATGCATCAGGGCAAGAGAGAGACCGGTCCTGATGTAATTTAGTCTCTTCTGTATCTGTTCCCTGCTCAGAGCTGATATATACAGAAGTGCTGGACTTGGAGGAACGGACGAAGAACGGCGTGATCCGAGGACAGCCGGCCTCACTTGGTTAGTTTCCTCCTTGATTATTAAAACCAGCTCTACATGACATTAACCCTGGGTTAATCTGGTTTAAACCTCAGGTTAAGGGCCGCTTTAATCCTGGCTTAAGTTATATTCAGTAAGTCAGAAGGATTTTCACATGATAAAGTAAATGTCAAACAAATTAATTATTTATTAGAAAGCAGTTAATATAATGTTTAATCAACCTTATTGACTAAATATCCAAAGAAGAACATTATGTGGTGAAATCTCAAAACCTGACCACCTAGGATTCATTCTGTTATATTTTATATATTATATGAATTATTATACATTTATCTTAATTACACATATTTGATTTTATGATCAGTGGTTATTTATTCATTTTAAAAAGTCACCATTTATCATTTGATTGTGTAAGATATTAAGACGGATATGTCTCGTATTTTCCGTATCTCATGTTTTTACCCTTGTTTTATTCATATAGTGTGTTTTTTCTGTTTTAGGTATAAAACTATGTTTAAACAATCGTACTAATGAAGTATGGAAATTATGACTGTTTTTGTGCTGCAGGCTCACATATTAAGACTTGTTTTAGACAATGTGCCATATTTGTTTTATTGTTTTAAGCACAAATATAACTTGAGGAAACAAGTCTTAAACTCTTACCCAGTTGTCTGAAGTAAAGCGATGCTGTAAAGATGGGTTAAAAACGAGTCTGGGTTTACATTTTGAAGTGTGAAAGTCTCCGGGTGCCCTCCGTACCTGTCTGATAAACATGGCATCTGTTTCTCATAGCACAGGTGCAGCAGTGAGCAATGACTCCCACGAGCCCTCGACGTCCTCGTCCTCCTCAAACGACGTGTCGTCCATGTCCACCGACACAGACAGCAGTCAGGAGACGAGCGCTGGACCGCTGGGCTGCTGCAGATGACTATCCTCCTCCTCCTCCATCATCATCATCATCATCCGCTTCCACACCAGTCCTCTTTCTGTCTCAAACTGACACGTTCTGTTGAATTGACAAAGTGTAAGAACGGAGGTAAGCATCTACTGCTGCGCCAGCTTGCGCGTGGAAGGATTTGAGTTTATTTATATTAGAAAGATGAATGGGGAATATATTTTTAAGGTGTTTAATTGTTTGTTTTTTTGAGAGAGAGTCACTTATTAGTGGATGTTAATTAAACCAGTTTCTTCACTGTTACTACTGCTTCGGAGTCGGTGGTGTATAAAATCGCAGTTTGTTTGGCGGCAGAGGTGCTTTTAATATTTTTTGACGTTTTAAAGTGCTTTTAGGGTCTGTAAGCTGCTCTTTTCTCTTTCTAATGTCATTGCACATGATTGACTTCAAGTAGTGTTAAAACACGTCGCCGTATGTAATTACTCTGTACATATTTCAGCTGTAAACATTACACTGTTGTTTGAACACTTCATTATTATGATATGAAACCCAAATTGGGTATTTGGCCCATGCATATGAACCGCTTTTGATTTGTAGGACTCGTTTCGCATTTACAACCAAACTGCGATCTTATTCATGACGCTTGGAGAAAAAGAGCGGCTGATTTGTAATAACGTGGTTTCAGATGGAGCATGCTAAATGAATGGAGATGTATTAGATCGGAATGATTCCCAAAGGAACCGCTGCATTTTATGGCTGTCTAACGCTACAAAATAGCCCATTAGTATCAGATACTTTCCATTCTAATGCTTAGAAAATGTAATTGTGTTTACAGTACTAGTGTATGTAGAGTAAACTCTGCTCCTAAAAACATCACGAGTGAAATCCATCGCTAAATTTGGAAATTACTAACTACGTTTTTGGTTTTGCTTTCAAAATGGAGAAAGTGCCTGAGTCCAGCATTCATTCCTGAATGATTAGAAAGATGAAGAAATTTGGGTGAGGTTTTTCAAAAGTGATACTGTTCATATTGTTGGGAGTGTTTGTGTTTCTATCGTATTGGATGTACGTGATGTCGATTTAAAGGTTTAGAGCTGTAAAGGGACTTTCCTCAAGCAAGGTCTTTCATCAAAGTAATAGCAAATTGGTGTGTGTATATGGTTTGCAGCTTTATTTTGTTTATGCAAGATATTGCATCATATGCTGTAGGTGGGAACTCCATTTCCCATGATGCAGTGCTATGGAATGTACATGCGGGATAGATGGGAGTTGTAGGAACTAAAGGTTTGAGTTGGCGTAATGATCAGCATATGTATTTTTTTTAATTTGAGTAGCATCCCAGACATCTGTTTTCAATTTTAAGTGCTCTTAATTTGTCTTTTGCTCTCTTTAGGGAAGTTAAGGTATTTTAACTTTAGATTTTTCAATGCATTTGCTTTTGTTTCATCTCAAAAATGTTATAATTCAGATCAAAGTTGGCTTTGTTGAACTACCTCACTCTAAATTTCTACACATGTTGTTTTTTGTTTGGCGACGTAGCTTCCCGTAAGATAGATGTTAATACAGATTTCATTATTTATTTATTTCTAAAGTGAACTATTGTCAATAGTAGGCACCGTATAGTTTTGTACATTATGTATACTTCACCTAGAAGTAAAAGAACGGAAATGTAAATTTGATCTTTTTGTTTAATTGTACTTTGTACTCATTTTTTGTACAGTTCATGTGCAATACCCACTGCTGTCATGCTAGTTGTAATCGATAGATCTAGACTTATTATTAGTTTCATGTACCCAGAGGTAGAGATATGTTTGGTACTGTCAGATAAAATCATGTTTTTGTCTTTCTAAATCTGGATTTTTCTTTTCTTTGGCTTATACTGTCAATGTTACAAAACCCGTCTTACCAAAAAATCTGTGGCTGATGTTAGCAATTAGTTAAGTTTAGCCGCTGGACTTCAATCAACCTGTAAGTCCATTCAGAGGCATCTGTAAACGTGTTAAGGTTTGGTGCTGGTGTATAATATTTGCCAGCCCTACTGTTAGTTATTAATTGCTAGCTCTGTGTGTGTTAAACAGCATACAGACACTGAGAAGTGCACTACTACAAAGACTGCACTGGGATCTGATGATACCAATTGTACATGTACTGCAAATAAACACCAGTTTGAATCTGAACGGTCTGTTTTATTGCCTTTACACCACGGTTTAATATACGAGACATTTACAGGGGTTCTGCAGGTACAGAATACGACCAATTAAAGAGGATTTAAGGAATAAACTGAATGAAACTCAGTACGTCATTTAATGTTGTGTACATTTTCAGAACACAAGTCGTCATAACTTTAGTTTGCGTCTCAGTAAATATATCTTAATTTAACCTTCGGGTGCGGTTTTTCATTCTTGACCAGAAGATTTTACCTCAGTTTGTTTAACTTCATCAGAATGGTTCGAAACTTGGTAAATGTTTGGCACTTGCTTTGTGAACACAAAAAAACATGATTCAAAACGTTTAAATGGTCCTGAAAAAAGTCACACTTGTGCTGTTTGTGGTGAAAACTGTGCTACGCCCAAAGAAAATCTTACTGAAAGCTCCTTTTTTATTGAATTATTTTAGATCAACCTCAAATTTGGAACACAACATTAGATTTATGGCTAAATGAAAACATGTTTTGGAAAATATGAGTCCGCTAAATGACTTAAAAAAAAATATATATATATATATTGTCAAAAAATTTCATAAACTTCTATAATTATTATTATTTTTTTTAAGTTTCACTTTTTTCACATTTTATCATCACTTCAGCAATAATCTGCCAAGGCATTAAAAAGAGACCAAACTTGAGTTTGTGCTCGAAAGGATTAAAAACGTGTTATTTAAAACTTAGGTCAATGCTCAGAAAGCGGTTAACATGCATCATAAATGTCCACAAATATAATTTAGTACAATAAAATCCCCTGAAAAAACAGAGTATTACATAGATATAGTACATTCATTTCATTAAAAAGTCATTTTTGACCACAACGCAAACAGCACCAGATGTTTATATATTGCCACAACTTTATGAATTTAAGGTTTTTTAAGGTCATTTAAATACATTTGCTTCTGAAAGCATGAATTAACACTTTATGAAATGCAGAAAACCTACAGTATTATCAGTTAATCTGTATTTTCCCCAGATGCATTACTGAATACATGGTTGAGTGAATGTTTCAATGACTCCTGAATGAGTTCATACTACACATAAATATCCTACCAATAACCATAACTATATAATAACGATTTCAGTTATTTAAGCTCTACAAAACGGCTTGCTTTGCAGCTCGATATATTATAAATATATTGGTTTGATTGTGTTTTTACCTCTAGCTTGCAAAATAAAGATACCTGGCCTTACCGTGTTCCTTGTTTGAACGAATCCATTGAATGAATGACTCCATCATACATTCGTTTAATTTGTGAATAATTACATACCACCACAGTGACACTTGTTTACATTTCAGCACAGCACACAGTCTAATCGTCACGTATGACCGCAGCACAATACTCTAATCATGATGTATAACATCTTCACATACTCTAAATATGCATTAAAGTCCTTGGTAAAAGCAGTTGTTCTAGGAAAGTCCAAATGGATTGATAACCGAAACGTGTTGAGCAGCAAAAAGCACGTTGCTTGAGGGCACAGTGGTGATGTCCAGTTTCTGAGTCTCTTCTTCTTGAGATCGAACCTGAAACATTCATGTTAGCAGCCTGGGAAATGAACCATTAGGCTACGGCCATCATGCTAATATATAAAATGACCTACTATGCAGTTGGAAAACAGTTCAGAAAATGAGCTGAGTCTACAAAATCTATGACCACTCACATCCACAGAGCATTTCTAGCCTTCCTAGACACCGAAAATAAATAGAAAATCAGATCAGTCACGTCAAAGTCTTTTTTTTTTATGAAAGTGGCACTGACGGTCACTGACAGTCTTGAAATACCACCGAATATGCGTTCAATGCCCAGTCCAATGCTAAACAGTTTCAATGCCCAGATTTGGAGCTATTTATAACAAAATGCGTGCATTATAAGTTTGTGAAGCAGTGGCCTGCTTAAAGATATAGTTGACCCAACAATGTAATTGGCTAAAATTGCACTCACACTCAGGCCATCCAAGATTAGACGAGTTTGTTTTTTCATCAGAACAGATTTGGAAAAATGTGTCTCTGCGTCAGTGGATGCTCTGCAGTGAATGGGTGCCGTCAGAATAAAAACATCACAATAATCCACAAGTAATTGTCATGAAGCGAAAAGATGCGTGTTTGTAAGAAACAAATCCATCATTAAGAGATTTTCAACTTCAAAATGTATGTATTTTTAGTTTATTTAGATAAGGATAGATACACTAAACAGTCATCTGATGTATGCATCATAGTGTTTTTAGCTGAAGCTAATTTACAACACTTGTCCCTATTTGGGCTTTTGGTTAAAACTAACATTATTAAAAATAAGATAGGAAAAAAAAATAACTATATAGAGAGAACACAATGTAAAAACTAAATATGAGAGCCATGATTAGCCACAATTATTATTATTATTTTTTAAATGGCTAATGTTGGGATACATTTCAAGTGGTCTGGAATACGAGTCCATAATCCATAATAACGCTTCCTCAAGTGTTTTGTCTGAATCAGGAGAAAAATCTGCAATCCGCATCCGTTTACAAGCCAAACCAGTCTAAAACAGCTCTAAACAAAAATGTGGTTGGATTTTGGTGTGATAGATGACCGGAGTTTAGCACTTTACCACTATTATTATGAATTATGGACTCATATTTTGACCATGAAGTGATAGTTTACATTTAATACATCTCAATGATGGAATAGTTTCATCTTTTGTCTTCTCCCGATGTTAACTGATGGACTGGAGTGCTGTGGATTATTGTGATGTTTTTATTCTGACGGCACCCATTCACTGCAGAGCATCCCTTGCTGAGACACTGATGCAGAGACACATTTCTACAAACCCGATGAAGAAACAAAATTACATTTTCAGCAAATTTATGTGCCAAAGCCCATGACTTCAGGACCGGATTCGGACGGTCCATTTGTTTCTGTGTCACCTGAAACCTCCAGAAAGAAATCACTTTAAATTGGCTTTTTAGTTAATGCTACATTCTTCTTGGAAAAGTAACCAGCAGAATTAGTGTGATAGTGGAAGGCCTTTAACTAGTCTAATTTTCGGTCTGATTTGATGAACACATACATGTTGCAGACCGCACACATGGTTTATGGAGATGCCGGAGTGCTCTGGTCCTCATGACTTTGGATGAGTTTATTTGTTTGCATTAAATGTCACTGGTCCGGCTTCCAAAAGCCAGATCCCCCAGCGTAGAGAAGAAGTCTTCCATTTCCTTCTCAAGGAGGCGATTGCGGTTTTCTGCGTCCTCACGGGCCCGTTCAGAGTTCCTCAGTTTGATCTCAAGCATTCGTTTTCTTTTCCTCTCCTGTTCCATCTCTTGCTCAAGTCTCTCCATCTGCGCACACATCGCTGAACTCGACTCCTCCAGCCTGCAGAGGGCAGAACACCGAGGTGTGAGTGGACAATACAGAGATCACAACGCACTGTTACTTATGAAAGACATTTTAGACGGAGAGAAAAAAAATGTTTCTCATAATTAATGTAAGATATAAAAAATGTAACATTTACCAAAATGTGATATTATTGCTGTTTCATTTTGATTTGTAAAGACTGGACAGACTAATTATTTGATTCTACTGACAGTAAAATAATATTTGTATTTGCATAACTAACGTCACTCTTGTAGTGGGTTAAGGAAAATAATATATTCAAAAACACATTGCATTACACCGAATATGCAAAATAATGTAATTTTTAGGCTCGCCATATGACCCCTTTAAATATAGGATTAATTTTTAAACAATTCACATTGTCATTTAAAAAAGCAACAGCCTTACTTTTTAATTCTAGATTCGTACGTCTGTTTCTGCATCGTCAGCTCTTCTTTTAGTTCTGCCACTACGCTGCCCAGAGACGAAGGGCTTTCGTCTGCATCTCCGTCTTCGTCCACGACTCTAATGACCGGTGTGATGCTCCCATTGTCACCGCAAAACAATCCGCTCGCGCGCTTCTCCTCAGCGTCCTCCTCATGTTCGCCGGGCTTGGCTTCCTCCTCGCTCCGTTCCTCCGGAGCGCTCGGCCCATCTTCTGTCCCCAGCGGCTCGCCTCCAGAGTCTGGGACAGAGATCTCACAAGATGAGGTGGACCACGGCGTGCTGTCCATACTCAGCACGCTGCCCAGACTCGATGAAGATGTGACGTTGTCATAAGTAGACAGTCTCTGGGAGGAGCCCGAGTCCTTGGAGCGTTCTCCGGACGAGGTTCGGCGGTGTCCCCTCAGCGAGGACAGACCGTTCATTAACCAGTTCCCACTGTCCACCGCGGAGGCTCCTTTGGCCGAGGAGCCTTTGAAGGTGTACTTCCATCCTGGAAGCGTCTTGGTCTGCTTACTAGGGCTGACGGCTGTCTCTCCCTTTCCCTGAGGCGAGGGCTTGGAGGCTAAAGCGGCGTCCACAGACGGGCAGCTGTGGAGATCCTCCTCAGAGATCCAGTCCACCAGGTTGGATTGCTGAAGTTGCTGGCTTTGGTCCTTGAGCTCTGTCTGGTTCAGTGATGTTTCTGAGTCTTTTTCAGTGTACAGGAACTCGTGCTTGCTGATGAGCAGCGTCATGAGATGCTGAACAAGGGAGGTGCCTATAAAACACACACACACACACACAATGCTGTATTCCATCATCCTCATCTATAAGTGATGTTTAAGTCGTAAATTAAGATGTAAAGTCCTAAAAAATAGGCAAGAAACTATTTTCACCCAGAAATAATAAATTTTACAAAAATTACAAGAAACAAGTAGGTCTTAGTGATGAAATCAGTAGAAAGACTGAAATAGTATTTTCTTGTAAAATGTACTCTTATAATCTTTGTTTTATTTATGACTTTGAAAAATCCTTTTTTACAATGGGGTTAGTTTGTAACTTGTAACTATGCGCTTATTTTTGATGCATCATTAGTTCTTAAGTCAGAACTTAATCTTTATCTAAATGTGTAGTTCCCCCTTTCTGTAATTTACTATGCGTTATATCGTGACGGCATAGGGGTCTTACTTGGGAGCCCGAATCCTCTCTGATTAAGAGGAAATGGCTATAAAAATTGGCTAGTGAATTTTTCATGCTGAGCCACTCCCCGTGCACATGGGTATAAATCGGCGGTCCTCCCACCTCCCAGTCCTGAGCCCTCACAGCTCGATGATTGGTTCCTTGGCGCAGGCCGTGGCTCGTGACCATGCCCCGCCCCAGTTCCTTTATTCCCGGAGGTGCATGAGGAGCTGACGAATTTCGTGGACGGCCCTGCAAAACACCGCCACCTGGAGGAATCGTCCGCGTCTCCCCTCGAAAGCTTGAAGGACCACAGCAGCTCTTGTTGCTAAGGCCTACAGTGCTGCGGGCCAAGCTGCCTCTGCCCTGCATGCCATGGCTATCCTGCAGGTCCACCAAGCCAAGGCACTAAAACAAATGCACGAGGGTGGGACCCACCTGAGTTTAATGCAGTTTGATGCTGCGCACGGCCACTAATTTCACTCTCCAGGTGACGAAAGTCAAGGCGATGTCTATGCTTGTGGCCCAAGAGTGCCATCCTGGCCGAGATTAGAGACTTTGACAAACTGTGCTTTCTTGACGCTCTCCCATCTCCCAGCATGGGCTATTCGGCGGCACTGTCGAGGACTTAGCCCTGCAGTTCTTGGCAGTACAAAAGCAGACTGAGGCTATCCAGCACATCATGCCTCATGCCTCAGCCTGCCCATCGACGAGGGTGCCCTTCTGTGGCCATCAGAACTGCTCCGTCCCATGCCGAGACCACATCGAGGCCAGCACGTTGAGCCCCACTCAGGAGCGCACTGCCCCCGTGTCTCAGCCGGCCCCTAAGTCCTCTAGGAAGACGGTGAACCAGCCCTGACACGGACGTCCCAGGGATACGATGAACTGCTCTTCTGACGCAAGTGAGCACAGTGCCACTTTTTCCCCCGGAGGAGGACCGGTGGAGAATCTTTGGTTTCGTTTTGTTTTTGTTCCGTCGTTGGCCCAAGGACCAGCAGTACCCACATTCTCAATGAAAGAGCAGTTTAATTTTCCTCTATGCTACGTACTGCCTCCTCACTCTCACCCACGACGCCCCTTTATTACCAGTAGCCAATAGATCATGGTTCGGGGATGCAAAACCTCCCCACGCATCTCCAGCTGGTCCCACCGGGGACATGGGGAGTCCTACCATGATAAGCCATAATGTGATGCCTTCTGAGCCATCCAGCATGACTTCACACCACTGCGGGTATGTCAATTGCCCCTTTTAGTGCCACCCGGAATTTGGGAGCGTGGCTTGTGCTGCCCAACCCTTCCCGCTGGCTCATTTGGACAGGCCTCGGCTACCTGATTCAGTTCACCAGGCGACCCCCCAGGTTCAGGTGCATCCTTGGAACTTCGGTGGAAGTTTGAGATGCCCCTGTCCTGTGCAAGGAGATTGCTGTCTATTTGGCGAAGGACGCAATCAAGCCTGTCCCTCCAGCCGAGTTAAAGTCAGGGTTCTACAGCTTTTACTTCATTGTGCCCAAAAAAGGCAGTGGGCTCCGATCAATCCTGGCTCTACGAGTCTTGAATCGGACACTTCACAAGCTCTCGTTTAAGATACTGACACAGAGGCACATCATCAGATGCATCCAGCCCCAGGATTGGCTGACGTGTCGCTGCTTTTTTCCACTAGCCAATTTTCATTGGCGTTTTCACTTAATCAGAGAGGGTTCACGGCATAACGTCTCCGTTCCCTCCATCAGGGAACGAGGATTACTTACATAACCGAGACGTTGCACATTATGATGTTTACACATTTTCCAGAAAAAAGTTGCACTGGGTCAAAATTGCATTGTTGAGAGGAAATAAATTCCATTGGCGTATAGGTGAAATTGTATTATTACATTTAAAAATAATGTAAAATGCACTGTAAAATAATTTTTGAAGTTGTAATAAATATTATTAGAGTTTATTATTATCTTAACAATAATATATTGTTTCAGTCTTCAAACTTTAAAATTTCACGATTAAATCAGTGCTTTACTTGCCATTTATTTGTAAATACTTATGAAATCGACTGCCATTTTCAGACTACTACCAATTTCTAACATATTTAACATGAAATGAAAATTATTTTGTATGTTTGACATTAATTTCATTATCCAAGTTGCTTTGGAATACAAGTTGAAGTACATTTCAGATTTATTCCAGAATTAATATTTTTTTATCCAAAAAGAAGCCTCCAAATTTATAACCATATGGGACATATTTGAAACTGTATCTAAAATAAATAAGGGGCAATAAATTACAAAAAAATTATAATATTAAATACAAAAAAATCTAATGCTAAAAAATATAGGCTACATTTGGCACAGCTGGTGCAAACCATCCAGCAGGTGTCTAGATTTAAAGTGTGTTTTGTTTCACAAAGCAACGAGTTGGAAATTCAATAATAAGTGCTCACCTTCCATAATAGCTACTGGATCCTCCATCTTTGGACGGAGGATATTTGGTCCAAACACGGTGGCCAGGTTCTGCACATCCATTTTGTTTTCATTCGAGTGAGACTGCACCTCATCCAGAAATCTACAACAACAGAGCTCACTTTCAGCACTGGAGCATGAAAACGACTGACAATAATGTGTCTGAAATGATTATGTTGGACATACTTGCATATGTATTTCAGAAGGTTGTAATTGGCAGCTGGAAGGGTCGTCACTAGCTTCCCTAATTCTTGTATTCCCTGCGGAAACATTGAAGCCATTGAAGCATCTCGTGGTTCGAATTCAAGTGAAAATATTGATGGTTTATTTAATATTTAAAGACAATCAGCCTTCTCTAAAAAAATCAAGTGCTTGAAACACAGATTATGTGTATGATGTAATTAAGATGCATCTGTGCATCATGTCATCTGAGAAATATGTGGGAGGAATATTGGCTTGCAAACCACATACTGACTCAAACGGCTTTCTGTGTTATGAGCACACAAACATACACTTTGACAACAGAAGTGCTGAAATATAATACTAATACCAGCTCAACAGCAATCTAATTCTGTAAGTATGGAGAGATCAGAGCAGTCCTGTACATCATATGATAATTCATTAATCTCGTTCCAACACAGCAGCTGCGCTCTTTGGATTCAGTTTTCAAAAAGCACAAATGTTCAAAAGTCTGTTCAACACATCAGATGGGTTATTATTAATGTCATCAAAGTATTATTTTCCTATTTTTGATTTATGGACATATTATAGTAGATGTATGACTACAAACCAGAATGTATTTCTAAACTAACACACTCTTAACGAGTGACAGCTTTTAAGATATTAATGGTAATAATTCTGGTGCATATTTTAATTTTTAAATTTTTTATGACACATTTTGACAAGCTTGATGTTTGGTAACCTGTGCTTAATAATTATATATATATATATATATATATATATATATTTTAATGAATTTCTTTGCTTTATACATCATTAATATACATCTAGCTATGTTTATTGCTTGAAATAAACAATTGTTTTTAGAAATAAGTCAGATGAAAAGAGTTTCCTCTTTGTGTTTTATGGAAATAATATCAGTAAGTTTGTTACTATAAACAAGCGTTTGGTTCCAGACTAACTGGCTCTTAACGAGTGAAGCAATGTTAACCATTATTTAGTAGATGGTTGTGTTTTTTTCTTAATGCAATAAATTTGACAAGTTTGATGTTTGCAACCCACTGATTAATAATGTTTTACTTAATAAAGCATATGTATATATTTATATTTATATCAATAGCAGTGCTTATTGACACTGATCACAAATATTGTTGAATAAGAAGATCACAAAAACAAATGTGCAACTTCATTTATAACTCAATATGATAGAGAGATGAATAGAGAGAGAGATGGATGGATAGAGAGAGAGAGATGGATGGAGAGAGAGAGAGAGATAGATGGAGGGATAGAGAGAGGGATAGATGGATAGAGAGAGAGAGAGATGGATGGAGAGAGAGAGGGATAGATGGAGGGATAGAGAGAGGGATAGATGGATAGAGAGAGAGAGAGATGGATGGATGGAGAGAGAGAGATAGATGGATGGATAGAGAGAGGGATAGATGGAGGGATAGAGAGAGGGATAGATGGATAGAGAGAGAGAGAGATGGATGGATGGAGAGAGAGAGATAGATGGATGGATAGAGAGAGGGATAGATGGATAGAGAGAGAGAGATGGATGGAGAGAGAGAGAGAGATAGATGGATGGATAGAGAGAGGGATAGATGGATAGAGAGAGAGAGGGATAGATGGAGGGATAGAGAGAGGGATAGAGGAATGGATAGAGAGAGGGAGAGATGGATGGAGAGAGAGAGAGAGAGAGAGATGGAGAGAGAGAGAGAGAGATGGATGGAGAGAGAGAGAGAGATAGATGGAGGGATAGAGAGAGGGATAGATGGATAGAGAGAGAGAGAGATGGATGGAGAGAGAGAGAGATAGATGGAGGGATAGAGAGAGGGATAGATGGATAGAGAGAGAGAGAGATGGATGGATGGAGAGAGAGAGATAGATGGATGGATAGAGAGAGGGATAGATGGATAGAGAGAGAGAGATGGATGGAGAGAGAGAGAGAGATAGATGGATGGATAGAGAGAGGGATAGATGGATAGAGAGAGAGAGGGATAGATGGAGGGATAGAGAGAGGGATAGAGGAATGGATAGAGAGAGGGAGAGATGGATGGAGAGAGAGAGAGAGATAGATGGAGGGATAGAGAGAGGGATAGATGGATAGAGGGAGAGAGATGGATGGAGAGAGAGAGAGATAGATGGAGGGATAGAGAGAGGGATAGATGGATAGAGAGATAGGGATAGAGGAATGGATAGAGAGAGGGAGAGAGATGGATGGATAGAGAGAGAGAGAGATGGATGGAGAGAGAGAGAGAGATAGATGGATGGATAGAGAGAGGGATAGATGGATAGAGAGAGAGAGAGATGGATGGAGAGAGAGAGGGATAGATGGATAGAGATATAGATAGAGAGAGATGGATGGATGGAGAGAGAGAGATGGATGGATAGAGGGATAGATGGATAGAGAGATAGAGGGATAGATGGATAGAGAGATAGATGGATGGATGGAGAGAGAGAGAGTGATATGGATGGATAGAGTGATAGACGGATGGAGAGAGAGAGTTATATATAGATGGATAGAGAAAGAGAGATAAAGAGAGATAGATGTATGGAGAGAGAGAGGGAGAGGTATAGATATATGGATAGAGAGCAATATTTATTGCTAGAAAATAACTAAATTACCAAACAACAGTGTTTAGCGTATCCCAGTTTTTAACCGGGCTACAATGAAAGTGAAGCACCTCTTTCCACTGTCTATTTGTAATAAAGTTTGCTCGAGCATAAGTGTGTCTCTAGCTTTTCTCCTCTGCGCTGCCTGGATGTTCAGATGGTGCGGTCACTAACCTCCTCCTCATCTTTGGCCAGGAGCTGAGCACAAGAGAGAAAGTCCTCATACTTGCAGAAGGGAACGACGGGTTCGGGGAGCTCCCTGAGATACAGCTTCAGCAGGGAAGCCACAGTGTGGACATCAGTGTTACTGGAAAGAACAATTACAGGGTTAGTATGAGCGATCGGTAGCGGTCTAGTGTTCATGTCAGTGCTCGGAGTAGATGCACACCTGTCAAACTGAGGTTTATCTCCACAGTCAAACGCCTCCTGAAGATCCTTCACGAGGTTGGCTTGTCCTGGCATCCGGAACAAGCCTTCTTCATCAAGACCCTGTTCCCTGATGAAATCCACACACTGCTCCACCAAGAGAGGGGCGAGACGAGGACCAAACTTCCTTTCATATTGAACAGTGTCCTCCAAATGCTGGCCAAATATTCCTGAAGAGACGAAGAAGCTCCTTTTCAGCTTATATCAGTCAAAAAACACACTCCTTACAAAACACGTACGGTACAGAGATAGTACTTTGATCATTACATACTGATATTTACTCTACATTCTTAAAAACAAATGTTCTCTGTTCACATCTATGTTTCCATGAAGACTCTTTCCATTGCACAAAGGTCTATAGAGGAAAATATTATTTAGATTAATACAATTTTCTTCACACTTAGAAAAAAGTAGTTATTTTAAGAACTCTTCCAATGCACAAAAGGTTATTTTTAGTGGAAAAAAATAATGTATAAATGTTTGAAAAAAAATAACCCTGAAATATTTTTTTAAGAGTAGTTCTAGAATTACTACTATTGTACATAATGGGAAAAACATGTTTATTTTACTTGTCGATCATAAAATAAAAAAAGCAGATACAACTACACGGTTTACATTTAATGCACTGTATATATCAATTACATATGGTATATTTATATATGTGACCCTGGAGCACAAAAGCAGTCTTAAGTCGCTGGGGTATATTTATAGCAATAGCCAAAAATACATTGCATGGGTCAAAATTATTGAAAAAATGTTTTAATAATTAAAGGAAACAAATATAGGACATTCAGAAAATATCATGTTCCAAGAAGATATTTTGTAAATTTACAGCTGTAAATATATAAAAACGTAATTATTGATTAGTAATATGCATTGCTAAGAACTTCATTTGCACAACTTTAAAGATGATTTTCTCAATATTTAGATTTTTTTTGCACCCTCAGATTCCAGATTTCCAAACAGTTGTATCTCATCCAAATATTTCTCCATCATAACTTGAATTAAGATCATGATAATTTAATTTTAAAGCACAACCAACACAAAATCAGGCTATAGCAGCTCTTTTCACTTTGAGATCGTGAGGATAAATACAGATGTAACATCATGACAAGATAGTTTAATATTTACTATGATACTGTTTTTGAAAATCTAATTTTTGCATAGCTATGACAGGAATCTCTGCCATCTAACAATGCTTTGGAAAAAACTGTTGAAAAATAAAGCATATTCATAAACCTAAATGTGAAATAAAACAGTTTTATAATAAGCATGTGTCTTAAACTCCTGAAACATCGGTGTCTCGTATTTTAGAACAATCACTGCAACTTATGAAATCAATCAATCATATCTGTGTCTGTAAATATCCAGATGTAACCCCCTTTGTAATCGTATCTGTAATTTAATTACACATTTTTCTCAGTAACAGGTTAATTAATGAAATGACGTAATTCCGTTATGTAGTTACTACACTGAATGTGAATCTGAAATTCTCTTGATCATTTACATGAACTTCACCACAAGCTGTTTTATGATATAATGATACTAAATGATTGTTTGTTGTCAGTAATCACGAGACATTGCTCATGCGGTTTTCACCTAACAGCAGCGGGACGGTTCACACATGGAAGTATGTCAAAGACCATGCATTACACACAAACACTCGTTTCTCACGAGGATATCCTCTTTCCACTGATGTCCTGTCAGCGCATGCTTCTCATCCGGGTTCTCAGGGAAATATAGCTCGTGGTAGAAAGTTGCACAAACCATCGAGGCGTTTCAAAAAGCAGAATGAAAGAATGATTTGATGTCCTGAGGAGTTGTCTTAATACAGTCGATCCAAACTTAATTGTCTTTAAAAAATCCAGTATTGAATCTTCTTGTCGTCAGTTGACGTCGCTTTCAAGAGCACGGTAATAAAATCTCTTTGTGTTATTATTCATCCAAAGATAACAAGGCGTTTACAGTTCTAATGAAGTGGAGATACATTGTCTGTACTGAGAGCTGATAACTTGCTTTACATTACTTGTTTGAACCTTCTATTAATAACATGACTGTAATGTAATCTCTGGATAGTGAGGCATCTACTCTGCTCGCTGATATCATGTGTAACTGTGACTCAGTGTGTGTGTTTTACCTCCTCCAAACGGAGCCCATATGACCCGTCGGATGGCCTTCACCCAGTCGTCCGTGTCACTTTGGGAGTTGGCCATGAGCAGAAAGGACTCATGGCTCATCGCAGCCTTGTCTTTCTCAGCAGCTGAGACAGAAATCAAGAGAGGCGATCTGTCAGATTCATGTTTTTCACCAATGCATCTCTGTCTATTACTCAAAGATCCATCTCTTCCATCATATTTCTTACTTCAAGAGTTTCATTTCAATAATCAATTCTAAAGCTAAACATGTATAGATTACTAAGCATTGCTGTTATTGCATGCAACTAAGATTATGTGCAAAGATAGGACATGTCCACAGATGCACGAGCTGCTAGCTTCTGTGTTTCCTTTTTTAGATCAAATGAATAGCACAGATTTTTCCCCACGATGGATTTAGTTATATAATTACATGTGCACACATAAATGTCATGCAGTCATTGTATAATGCTGTTTCGCCTGAAATAATAACAGCAAGAGTATACATTTATTGAGGTGCTGTAACTGGTTGCAATATTGTTTTACACATCATTCTGTCATCTTTTTTCTGCTGCTGAATAATAAAAAAAGTATCTGCAACTTTTATCTCATGATTTTAGACATTTTTCCTCACATTTGTGAGTTTGCGTCTTACAATTCTGACTTTTTTATAAGCATTGTGTGATGTACACTCACTATTGCAAGTTATACATTTAGAATCGCAAGATATAAAGATATATTTTGAGTTTATATCTCATGTTCTGGCTTTACATTTAGTCATTTAGCAGATGCTTTTATCCAGAGCGGCTTACAAATGAGTACAGAAGCAATCAAAACCTATAAAAGAGCAATGATATGCAAGTGCTATGTTATGATATAAAACAGTGAAATAACAGTGCATGGAGATATAGGTAAAATATATTGTGAAAAAATGCATATTAATGTTTTTCATGAGCTTCTTCAGTGCACTTTATAACACGCAATTTCGACTTATAAAGTATTATAAATTGTAAGAATTGTGAGCTGACTTTTCCCTCAGAACTGGATTTTATAACTCATAATTGCAAGTTTATATCTCACAACTCTGAGAAATGACGTCAGAAACTCGCAACTGCAAGAAAAAGCCAGAAATCTTTATTGTTTCTCGCAATTGTGAGTTTATATCCCATAATTCTTTGAATCTCGCAATTATGAGAAAAAGGTCAGAACTGTGAATTAAAATGTCACAATTATCTTTTAATTTGTTGTTATACCTTTCAGATATAACCT
Organism: Oxygymnocypris stewartii; assembly: GCA_003573665.1. Lineage (NCBI taxonomy): Eukaryota > Metazoa > Chordata > Actinopteri > Cypriniformes > Cyprinidae > Oxygymnocypris > Oxygymnocypris stewartii. The sequence goes on along the minus strand of QVTF01002959.1, from coordinate 57,429 downwards.
AATGGGTATTTTGATACACTATATTGCCAAAAGTATTGGCACCCCTTCTAATGAAAGGTTTGACTACTTTAGAAATTTCCATCTTAATGTTGAAGCATATAATGATATTCTAGGGAATCTAATTGTATAGAAACAGTTTGGACTCTTTTCTATTCTAACATGACAGTGTCTCTGTGTATAAGACAAGAATCAAAGAGAAATGATGATTCAGTCAGTGTGGAAGAACTTGACTGGTCTGAACACCTCTGGTGTGACTTTAAATGACCCACAAACTCATCACCAATACTTTTGGCAATATAGTGTATGTATCTCTGTTGTCGTGTATCAGTGAGATATATTTCAGTATCACTTCACGGTTTTGGTTCCTAACTTGTTGTCCCTCTCGCCATCATTAGCATGAGAAATTAAACTTGAAACAGACTTAGAAAGACCAAAGTAACAAAGACATTTCCAGTTACCCACTGCGTTTGCAAGAGTAAAAGATAAGAAATAGAAAACCTCCACAATGGCTTCACAATGATAAATGAAAAAACTCAGAAGCATTGAACAGCCAATACTCTGCCGGCCAGATAAAATGACTCGAGGAATACATCATGAGAAGATAAGTGTTCACAGCAGTTTCGACTGAACGGAAAAAAACAAGTACTGATGTAATTAAGATAAATAAGACGAGTAGACCCAGCTAACGCTCTCACACAGAGTGGAAGCTGACTTGAAGGCATAATGAGCTGGAGCAGCCTTCATTTCGCACCATGGTGTGGCATTCTGTTAGTATCCGTGTCTCTTTGGGACGTGTCAGAATGTCTGCCGATCTTGTGGGAAGAAAAAACTGGGCTTGTGGTGAAAGAACATCAGTGATCTGATTAAGTGAATTCTGGGGACTTTTTCCTTCTGCAAACAACCAACTTGTGCATGAAATACAGATCGAGTGCAATTGTGTTTCATCTGTTTTATCCATGAATTTGGCAGCATTTTATATTCATGTGTGTTCAATCGAACCCATGGCTTTGCACGTGATCTGGATTATGTGCTGTGGAGTTATGCACAGGACCGAAGAAGCTAATCTCAAATTGAGCTTTGGAGAAACATTACGAGCAGGAGTGATTATGCTCCTTATTAACATCAGATGGCACATAGCCGACAAACACTACATGAACACAAACACGGTGAGGCATGAGAACATCAACAGCCATTACACTTCTACACTATATTACCTTTTTGATTATTGGTATTGATAATCAAAGGACTTATTTTTACCTAAATGTTTTGTATACATATGCCTGCAAATCTTTTGGCTTAATTCGTCATTATAACACTGAAACAGGCCAAATTCATCCAAACCTGAGGGAAGTGGAACTGACTGTCTTCAGAAAAGTGTCGATGGCATTTTATTTTTATATTACCTCCATATAATGCCTAGTGTGTATAAACACAGTGCTTTGCATTCTGGGTAACCGCTGTATTTCTGCTTTTCCATCTACTGTGCATTTATATTCAACCCGTCTGTTGTTTTTGTTCAGACCAATGTTTATCATATTATACACTTTGTTTTTGTCAAAACTTGGATTATTTTAAGTTGTTTAAACCATTATTTTTTACAGTATTATTTATATTTTTGTCTTTTATGTTACCATATATATGTTATTTTAAAACAATGTTGCTGCCTACAACATGTATTCAATTCTAATATCAGATTTGAACAATTTCAACTTCTAATAATTGATTTATTTTAGCTTGCAGGTATATGTATACCTAGTAACAAAATGTACTAACAAGTTCATATATCTTATTTATCATACGTACATTTTTTTATTATTTACTCATTTTGAACACTTGAAAATAACACGCGGAAGGGTGTAGAGATACAATCTCGGACCTAATCTTAATGTTTAGCGGCCATATTATAAATACAAATACCTTAAATTAACATTGCATAAACATTATTGAACAAACAATTGCATTAAGAACAAACTATTCCGTACAAAGATAACCAGCCATAACCCAGCACTTCTAGGGCTTTGTTTATTTATATTGACCCCAGCAACATTGTAACAATATTTGACAGAAAATTCTAGAAAACCCTTGTCACCTCGATTTCTGCATGTATGTGCATTAACGAAGATATTACCTTGGTTTAGGGTTGGTTTGTGTCTCAGTGGCTTACAGCAGCCCTGTCCCATGATGCACTGCAGGGATCGAGCTGGTACTAATGCTCTGCCATGTCTCTTACTCCAACAGATTGGCCGTTAATTAACCCAAACACAGCTCAAGTAGTTCCCGCATTCATGCTGCAGATGCGTTGGCTTCAAACCGTCGCTTTCAGAAACAAATCGTTGTCATTTTCATCTCAATGAAGATCACGTTAGCCCATACTGTACGTCCAGCGAGTAGACAATCCTCTTGATATCTCAGATTTCTGTTTCTCTCATTCCCACTGACTTCTCACGCTAGACTGACAGACGGAGACGGCCTGCTCTGTTAGTCCTTTCTAAACGCCTCAGTGCACTTACGCAAACAAACAGCACACCAGATGCATGGATCTCAGAGGACCGGATGCTTGGGGAAATCCTCCTCACTAGCAGAAACATCACTAAATATCACAACTTTGTACAGCAAGCATGGGTTCGGAGATCCAGAGTCTGCCAGGACCTCGGGTCACAATCATACTCTGTGATTCTGAAAACACAGAAGCATGAATCTCCCAGTAATGCCATGTTTTCCCACTGGTTTAGATCACATTTTTGTATCAGCGCTTGTCATTTATGTTCCTGCAATGAATGCAGCCATTGTTGGATATTTTGGGATTTTATTTTCCTGTTAAACACCATCTTTTACAAACTTTTTTTACTGGCTTTTAAACTGAACATAGGAATAACTTTTACATTGTTTTTATTAATTGAAGATGAAAACTGGAATGAAACAACTTAGATTTACTTGATTACCCATGCATCATTTTTAGAAAACTCAGTGAGTCTCAAATATGATCATCCAACGCTATCTCACCACCAATTTGTACGTATTTTACAAGGTGGCTAATTCGTACGACCTCACTCATATGAGTTAGTATAATTTCCCTGAACCCCAGTGAAGGGTAGGGTTAGAGCGGGGTTAGGGGTAGGTCATTCATACAAATTCATACAAATTGGCAACTTGTAAAATACGTACGATTTAGCAAAACTAGTACGAATTCGTACGAATTATCCAGCTTGTAAAATATGTACGGATTGCCGTGAGATCGGGCTCTTGACGAACGCTTACTTGTTCATCTGTCAATCATCATTGTGTTGCATTGTATTGATCATAAAGCATTTAAGCATTTAAATATCATCTGACACAGACATATTATTGTAGTGACAACTGATATTTATATTGTTTTATGTAAGCAGTCTGTTATGAAGACCTCACATTACAAACTACCAGAATTTCATCTTTGGGCCATATAAAGATCAACATCTGCACCAATTTGCCTAGTTTCCGTTCAGTTTGGGTCTGTGAACGTTTCTGAATGTCAGTTTTTCCTTGATTCAGTTTGGAGTCTGTGCAGTTGTTAATCAAATCTTTCCATTTCTTCATTGTTTTTGGAACTTATTCATTTCCAGAGTCACAATCAAAAACAGGCCAGATATTGATCTCCAGACAAATGCTGCACTGGTTTTAAAGTTGAGAAGCACGAGCGTCACAGAGCTGCCCTCCGTCTCCTCGGTCTAGCCCTTTGGGCATGAAGACATGAACACATATTTGGGTTTTAAAAACTCTTTATTTACCTTGACGTGTCAGCGAGGTGGAGAGATGAATTATACACACACATTTACACACCTGAACACTAAAATCATTGGACATTTAAGTTTTCTTATAAACTGTTGCCTATTACCTGAATCAGCATGTATAGTGGCGGCCATCTTGAACTGAGTAAAAGACCCGGTAAGACTTTTGTCAGCCATTTTATACCTTTGCGGTTTTGGGAGTGGGAGACACCAAGTATGAGTGGAAAGGGGTGGAAAATCTTTCATGAGTTCTTGCATTTGACTTTCTATAATTATTGTTGAATTGAAATTATGCTATTGATATTGGTGTATTGAAGGGAATTGTGTTATTCAATGTTTAATCCTTTTTATGTGATATTGCAGCTCCTGAGAAATGGTTGAACCCATGAGTATACATTCAGCAGTCAGCAGGTCATTGACTGGTGTGCAGTAACTATAGAGGAGTATTCTTATCGACTCATTGTAATCCCTGAACCAAGGTTTTTTTGGTTTGTTTTTGTACTTTGAAGTCGTTTTTTATTGTCTTAAGGGATTTTCCCCAATGGAACGTCTTCATGTTTTTGCACCGGGGAGCACTCCCCACTTTATTGGCTTGGGAAAAATGAAATAAAAATGAAAAATCTGGCATTCATTGTTTGAACAACTTTACACGTTGCCCCTAGTTGCACCGTGACATCGAGGGAGCTCTGAAATCTGCTTGGTGTCATGTTATTGTTTGTTTTGCATGGAAAAAGGGTTTTGCCAATAAGCTTGCTTGACTCAAAGGAGCTGAAGCATGCCGGTCAGACAGAGACTGTGGTTAAGGGCTCTTCTCTGGGGAGGAGATGCTGTGTTTACTGATCCGAGATGAGACACTGCTGCTAATGTCCATGCTGTGTGCGTTTGGCTGTTTTAATTACTGAGTTTGGTGCATTACTTAGGCTAACACCAAGTGCAGTTATCTAAATGTTTATTATGCACTTTAAAGGTGAAAAATGTATTCACTGATGCATCCTGATTTTTCCTTGAACTATTCTAGATCAATCTACAAAAATGAATCATAATTTAACATTAATTATTTGCTAAATATTCAGCGAATTGCTCTAATTACAGGAAAAGAATGCATGTTTATCATCAAGAATGAGATCATTTGTAACTTGGATCTACACAGGTTTATTCTGCAGTTTTTGTTTTATTTATTTATATATATTTGTGTCATATTACTGTCTTTGGCTTGAGCAGACCAGCGCTGCGTTTTCAGAGATAAGAAATGTAATACTTCCCATTTTAATGTGATTATCATGTGCATGCGAGAGAATTGAATATCTTGTAGTGGATTTGGAGGTTGACTCCAGTTTTCTTTGCTTGATTGTTTAGATAAAGAAGCTCTGGTGGGTGTCACACTCATGTGTTATTTACTCGTCATAAATAAAACACACACGGTCTGCATCAGTAAATCATGTTGGGGTAAAATCAGCCGTCTGTAATCAGTATATTCTGGAAAGCCTATTCGATTCCTGACACTCAAAAGCCCTGCATGCTGGTTTCAGTCCAGGACATTGATTTGATGATATGATATGAAGATCTGCTCACCTGGCACGATCTCAAACAGGTGTCTGCCGGGTTCTTCGGGGTTGGCTGTCAGTTCATTCACTTGGCTGCCCTTCAGTGAGATGCAGCCCTGCACAGACCAATAGTTAGAAATGCATCACGTAACCTTTACTGATCAATCAGACTTAATTACCATGCACACTTGAATGTAATTCTGTAATCAGCATCAAGTCTCGTAGTCTTCTGGAAGTGTGTAAGCAGGGATCAAAAGCTTGAACATGTGGCGGTTTACCATGCTGCACATTTTCTGAGTGCCTCCTTCAATTAGATAAACTGTGAACTGAATGAAGTGCAGAGATTATTCACCAGGGCAACACAATTAATGCAGATTTGGGAGCTGAATCTGTTTGGCAGTACTCAAGACATTTTCCTTTAGGCGTTGTTTTTGTTAGAATAATCCCCCCCCCCCTCATTGATTAATTAGAATAATAGTTTTGTTTATTATTATTCATGACTGTTGAATCTCCTAATTCAGAGGCTGGATAAAAAAAAAAAAATTCTTAGGAAATTCAGGAAGTTTGTAAGAATGTTCAATTCTTGAAAACTATATTTTAGAAGTTGAAGAATATTTAATATTCAAACATTTTCTCAAGAACAACTTACTTGTCTTAAGAAGAAAATGTCAAGCTTTGGTATTATCTGATGGTCTTTACACTGATCAACTTGAAAAACAAGCGCTAGCTGCATATTACTGTAATAACTGCAATACTGTGAACACTGTTTTTCTGTGTGTTGCCGCTCCCGTATTTGCTAAAAAATTCTAAAATTTATAAAAAAAGTAACTATTTTTTTAACATTTTTTTTTTAAAGAATTCTAACCGAATTTCAAATTCAGCAAAAAGTCATGTTGTGCATAATCTTGACTGAGCATTGGTGTCAGAGTATGTCTCTAGAGTTATGCTTAATATTTAAAACGTATAATTCATTAAATATCTTACCTTTGTGGATTTGAGACGAGTTTGAGGTTATCTTAACTTTATGAAGTTATAATGATCATCTTTAAGAACATTCTTTCAGGAATTCAAATTCAAAAAAAGATAACTTAGAAAATACATAAACGAGATCATATTACTCCAGGTTTTACAGTCTTTACACCGGCTGCGTGTGCAATACAGGGTAGATTTTAAAATTGTACTTATTGTCTATAAGTCACTAAATGGTATGTCTCTTTCATATATCTCTGATTTATTGATAGAGCACAATGTAACCAGATCCCTTCGGTCCCGAGGGAAAGTGCTTTGGCTACAAGCACCAAGACTCTGGGATGATTTGCCCAGTTTTATTAGAATGGGTTCATCTGTGGGCTATTCTTCAGTCTATCTGTTCAATAAGGCTTTTTATCCTGGTTAAAGCACTCTTGTCCTATGTTTGTATTGCATGTCATGATGCCCCCCCCTTCTTGGTTTTACCGTTTGTAGTTATTCTATTGTAAAGCACATTGGTCAGTAAACAGTACTATATAAATACAATTGCCATTGCCATACTGTAGCAGTTCATTTATTGTCACGAATCCAGCCCCAGTTCTCCTTCTGAACAACTATTAAATACTCCAGATCGTGATGCATGGGACGTAATGTTCAATACGGCCCGGTCTCCTTTTATCTCAGTGTGTGATTTGCCCTGAGATTTGGCTACACAGGTTTTCCCCTTTAGATCCCATTGATTAAAGGCAGGGATCTTGGGAGGGATTGACTTTCCACACACATCCTGGCCAGCGCAGCATGGGCACATATTAATGGTGCTCGGATGAGTATCGACAGTCTCCTGTGAGAGACGCTGTTCATAACACTCGTCATTCTGACTGAAGAACTTACCAAGGCTGGACCGCATTGATTGCTTAATATGAGATGGTCGGCTAAAAGCAACGTGCAGACTCGGATTGTGGTGGAAATGTGAAGCAGCTGGGCATCAACGGAGGAGTTCACACTTACTAATAGCTCTTTGTCACATGATGCTCTAACACAAAGTGCTGTCTGGAATCTAGAAAGTGTGCGTCATGTTTAAGAAGCAGTTTAGTGATGGATGTCACATTTATTGACTTTGTTTTGTGCCCTCTTTTGTTGGAGATCTGTCACACTCACTTAAAATATGCATGGCTTGTGACTCTCAATTGTGCATGTTTTGTATTAAGATAAAGTAAAATACTTTGAATACTCTGAGATGTTTCTTGGCAGCATCACAACACAGCTAGTGCATTAAAGTGTGAAGCATACAGTGAATATTTGTGTTTATTAAGGGAGACCGCATTGAATTACAGTTTAAATGACATGTAGAGTTTGTTCAGTTTACATGACTTTGAATTAGTTATGTTATTATTATTATTTTTTGTGTGTATGATTAAAAAACACACATTTACGGATATATTTAAATCCCAAATAACTATTAATTTTTTGGTAAGTCAAACAGCTCGTTTTGCCAAAAGTACCTGGTCACTTTTTCAGTGGTCTTACTTCCAGAAGTATTTTTCCATTCATTATTCCCATTGGGGATGTTAAAGTCTTTGTTTTTCAGTTATATAAGCCATAAACCAGACCAACCGCTACAAGGTGATTCACAACATTATGATTTGAAGACAAAAAAGTGGTTGAAAATTGGACAAAAAGACTCACACGTAGCCTTATTATTGACTTTGGAAAAGCACTACGAACCCATGAAGCATTGTGAATGACATAATCAAGCTAGATAAGTAAAGTTTGTGTTTCTAGCATGATTAGCATGTTTTAGCATGTTGCTAGCACGTTTTAGCATGATTAACATGTTGCTAACATATGTTGTTAGGATGTTTCTAGCACGATTAGCATGTTGGCATCATGAATATGTTGCTGGCATGTTATTAACAGATTGCTAACATGTTTCTAGCATGATTAGCATTTCGCTAGCATGTTTTTGGCATGTTAACATGATTATCATGTTGCTTAGATGTTTTAGTATGTTTAGCTAGTAGCATGATTTAGCATGTTGTCCTAGGACAGTCATTAAGCTTTGCTAGTCACAGACAGCTTAAACACTTACAAATCTTATTGTACAAAATTTTGATGGACCTGCAAAAAAAACAATAGAAGCCCAATAGAAACCATCACAGAAATTCCAATGTTTTCATTAAAATACCATTAGCTTTTTCAAGTAAATCCATTACAAAATTAAATTTTCTAGTGTGTTTTGGGCATTTTCCCAATAGGATTTAACATCCCATCAATATAATCCATCCAGTAGACACCATTATAGTTTCCATTAAAACCAATACAATTACCATTAAAACCATTAAATACATTACATTTTGGGTTCTATTGTTTTTTTCAGCAGGGAAAAGTCAATGGGAGTGTTCGTAGATTTGATCATCCATTTAACGAAAAACGCAGCTCACAGTAGATCTGTTTTTATAGGTTTATGAGAGATTGTTAATGATCAGTTCCCTTATGGAGTAAATGAATGGGCTTTATACTTTGCATGTACTGTAGAAGCCATTGGACAACCATCTCAGGCCCGTTTACACTAGTGCGTTTAGTTTTAAAGCGCATAACTTTTGCTACGGATACGGCTATAGTTTAATCTACTCCGGAGACTTTTAAAAACGAAGGCGTGGCTGTCCACATTCGCTCTACGTATCCTTGACAATAACATCATGCTCGTTATTGTACCCATAGATATGTATAGGTAGATTCCCCATTTGACCGCTCCAAGCACGCGATCTAAATAATAGGGTCTATCTATAGGCCTGCATATCTATGTGTCAGGAATGCTGTCCATGCACTCCCTGTTACTCACCACCAGAGGTCACTCGCTCACCACATGGACTCCTGCACCACACTAACGGTTGCACATCACCCAAGACTACATTTCCCATAATCCATTGCACTGACGTCACACAGCTGACCGCACTAATCACACAGCTGATTGCACTGATCACGCTCTATATAAGCATTGGACTTCATCTCTGTCATCGCCGAGTATTGTATAGCGTATATCCTAGCGATAGCTACTCTACAGAGCCCACTCCATTGTTATTGCCTTGCCTGTTCTCGTGTTTTGATACCTGCTCGTGTACCTGGATTATCTCTCTGCCTTGCCCTGTTGGATATTGTTAGCAGATCGCAGACCTACGCTTGCCCTAGGATTACTCTCTGTCTTGCCATTTATATACCTGTTTGCCAATGTGTGACCCATGGTTGTTTCCGACCATGCCTCCTAATAAAGCCCTGCAAATGGATCCGCACGCCTCTCGTCTTGTCGTCCCCATAACACTATGGTTGTACCTGCAGGAATGGTCATGTGGCATGCGTTTTCGCTTGTGTACAGTAAACGAAGATCGTTTCTGATAATGCAAATGTTGATTGTTTTCATTATAAAACGCCGTTTTAGAATGAAAACGCACTAGTGTAAATGAGTACTGCTCAGTAGAGCAGTGATGCAAATTCCAGATTTATTTTCATATTTGTGTGCATCTTCAAAGCCGGACACACCTGTGGTTTGGTCTCCTCTTCATCCTTGTAGAAGTAGAGGTGGTCAGCACGCAGCACGAACCAGCGCAGCTGCCAGTTCTTCATGATGCTCCTCTGCTTCTTCAGCCAGCCGGCCTTTAGCACTCCCTCTTGGAGACTCGGAGAGGTGGGCCGACATGAGCCACGTGATGGCTCTCCCATCACCATGCTCTTGGACCTGGCTGCAGGTGACGAGAAGACACGTGCATGTGAGTGATCAAAGACATCATCATCATCATCATTTATAGTCATGCATGAGTTAAGCTCTTACAGTAGCAGAGGGGGAAACGGTCATTTACACAAAAGCAGAACTGTATGATTTCAGAAGACTTCATGAGTCATACCAACCACTTTTTATGAGTCGTTTGTGTATTTTTCTCCAACTCTCCATTCATGGCATAAATGCATGGAAAAAGTGATCTAAGCGATTTCTTAAAAAGTTCTCTGTTTTTCACGGATGAAAGAAAGCTTCACCAAAACCATGTAGCTTAGGGATAGGTGCTGTGTTTAACCCGTGAGGCACTTATTTATACTAAATAATCAGTGAATTATATACTCAGCGATTCAAAACGGTTTTTAGTATCATTGAGATAATGTTAAATAGTTACAATTTTTTCATTTTCTATTTATTTTTAGTCGAGATGTTGGTCATTTAGTTGTGTTTTTGTCATTTTTATAAGTCATCTTATGCCTCTGGGCTGTAGACTCAAAATCAATGTGTGGCTTTCAGAGAAAGAGAAGAAATCAATGTTTTTTTCTCTCATTTATATAATTATATTACATCCTTTTTCACTCCCAATCCAATGATGAGCTGGAAAACTGATTTCTCCGTAAGTACCAAATACATATAGAGTGCGGAAGTAAAAATACCATTCATTTTATCCATAGAGAAGTTGATTTAGAATAATAACTAAATATTTAGTTGTTTTTATTAGTAAATTAAACAACACTTTATTTTAGTCTCTCTTGCTTATTAGTATATTATTAGAATATTAGTAATATATTAGTAGTAATTAAGCATATATTAATGCCTTATTCTACACAACCTTAGTCTATATCCCTAATCCTACGCAATGCCTAAACCTAACAACTACTTACTAAATATTAGTGTACCTGTGGCTCAGTGGTAGAGTATTGCGTCAGCAGCGCAAAGGTTGTGGGTTCGATTCCCAGGAAATACACATACTGGAAAATAATGTATAACCTGAATTCACTGTAAGTCGCTTTGGATAAAAGCGTCTGCTAAATGTAAATGTATTAATAAGCAGCAAATTATGAATTGATTGAGGGAAAAGTCGTAGTGAATACGTACGTGTTCCTTATTCTAAAGTGTTACAGTAAAGGATATTTCTATATATTTTCTATTATTTCTATTATTTTCGTGTTCCTGTGGCTCCGTGGTAGAGTATTGTGTTAGCAGCGCAAAGGTTGTGGGTTCGATTCCCAGAACACACATAATGAAAAATAATCTATAGCCTGAATGCACTGTAAGTCACTTTGGATAAAAGCGTCTGCATAAAAGTGTAAATAATTTCTGCTTATATTTTCTTTGGTCTCAGTTAATATTTGATTTTTTTAATGTTTTTAGTTATAGCGATTCATAATAACGCTGCTGTAAGCTTCTTTGCTTTGTGTGTTCAGCATCATGTCCTGCAGATGAATATGAAGATTCATCCTCGCTGGTCTGTAAGTGTATCTGGGATTCTCCAGTATCTCTTTCCCGAAGGGAGTGAGTTATCATGCTCTAATAGGATCTCCAGAGAGGCTCTCTTGATATAGAAACCTCTGCAGTTTGCCGTTTCATGTAGATAAGGTTTGTAAGGACCACTTTTCAGAGTGTCATTTAACACAAATAAGTATATCCCGTATCTATGCCTTAATGGAAGTCAATATAACAAATGTTATGAGAACAGATATTGGTTTGATTCTTCTGATTTTGCTCTGACACAGTCTTAAAGCCGGACTACTGTATGCACAATCTGTGTCACCATTGATCATTTATAGGAGTCCGTCCAGCACACACAAAGTCATCTTATGCCTCTGGGCTGCAGACTCAAAATCAATGTGTGGCTTTCAGAGAAAGAAAAATCTATGTGTTCTTCTCATTTATATTATTGTATTATTTTTCCCTCCCGATCCACTGGTGAGCTGGACTGCTGACTGGTCTCATATAGAGTGTAATACTCTGAATCCAGAATTAAAAATTACATATTTTATCCATACGGAACATTGTTTTGAATGGTAACTTATAACCATTAAAAATAGACTTACTGTGAGCTAAGAGGTTGTTAATTGATGATATATGCATTTGTTAAAGCTGTCAGCCTGCATATTCAAAGATAGTTTTTATTGTGTTTAACAGTCCTGGTGAAAAACTACATTACCCACAATTCTGCAAATAAATCTCCACCAATCAGATAATCAAAACAAGATAAACAAAATAACTTGTTAATGCTGCATGAAGCACTGCGAATTACCCCCCTATGCTCTCAAACTACTGAAATATTCGTATTAATGTGCCTATTTGCAATAAATGTAAAATATTTAGTTTTTATACATACACTCAACTTCTTTAAATCAGTAGTTTTAGATTTCTCAATTTCTCCATTCAGTTATTTGCAATGCCTCATGGGATTGTAGTTTTTTCCTCCTTAAACTCATAGCTGGTTGGTAACTCTTTAAAAACAAATGAATGGGAAAAATACTTCTGAATCCAAGGCCACTGAAAAAAGCGGGCGGGCACGATTACACGGCTCTATAGAATACTTGCTTCTGATTGGTCACAGCATTTTGTGCTCAACTTTGTGCTCTAAATTGCATAATTGACCTTGGTCTCAAGCAACCTATTTCCAATAATGTTATGCCTCTTGTCTCATTCTACGAAGCACCTTTGTACCTTATTTACCCCAAAGGGTGCATATTAGTACCTTGACGATACATTATAGTCCCTAAAGTGTACGCATTAGTACCTTTTGGAAAGAGTACCATCCCAGTGATGGATAGTGGAGAGAGTGCAACAACAAAAGCAATCTGACTGTTGTTATGTATACTTTGCTGTCTTCACTAGAATGACATGTTGAGTACAGATGTGGAGGTACTGAGTCGGGCTCTTAGAGAGACACGTGTGATGGCTGGAGGTCTGTCTCCATGACATCTCGTCCTCATCAGAGCTGCAGGCTTCTTGATTACATTAGCCGTGTCTGTGGGTGTGGTGGCTTCTGGAGAGCAGAGGAAGACAGTGCATGGGCTGTCGCAGTGACACAAGAGGGATCTAACTCGATGTGTTTATGATATGGGAAGAACCTCCATGTTGAGAATCCTGACTGGCAAAACCGGCAACATTTAGCACGCATTATTAGAGTTAGCCATCTTAAAGTCATTATTGGCTATGTTAGTATAAACAGGTGGTTTTTGCAGTTTGGCTGAGTGTTAGTCTTGTGTGAAATTCATATTAGGCATGGACCGGTATGAGATTTTAATAGTATGATATGATATGATATGATATGACCGTAATCAAAAATATAATGGTTTCTCAGTATCACGGTATTGCGATTTAAGCTCTAAAATGTGTCATTTTTAAATGTATGTGTAAAAAACAACTACTTTTCTCACCATTGAATATGTTAAATATTGTTCATAAGCAACATACTGAATATTTGGAATAACAGTATTTGTTTATTTTTTCTTTGATCTATTTCTCAAATGTTTGTTGAATTGTGGACTGACCTGCAGCTCTTGGTGTGGATGGCTGATGTGTGTGTGTGTGTGTGTGTGTGTGTGTGTGTGTGTGTGTGCGTGCGTGTGGTGTGGTGTGTGTGTGTGTGTGTGATAGTCGAACCATTAATTACAGAATTTTATTTTATTTTATGTAAAACATACTTCTACTGCTAAGAATAATATCAAATGCTGAAAAATTGCTTATTGTTATTTTAGTATTGATGCACATGATAGCCGATAAAAAAAATTAAAAAAATGTAAACAAGAGACAATAAATAATTAAAATAAGTACGTAAACAAGATGTGTGCTCTATTAGAGACCAAACTCTCTGTAGCCATTTACAATTATAGTCAACCACTGCATTTTAACGATGGTCCACACATGTAGCATGAGCAGTTTTTGATTTAAATTAGATTGTATAATTAAAAAATTTGAAGCAATAACAGAAAGGTCTGACTTTAGTTTTGTGAAATTCTGCTACATAACACATGCCTGCACGAAACAGAAACAACGGATGAGACTCACTCCCTGACAGCAGGTGGCGCTTATGGAGCAGCAGTGATACAGCACTGTCTTGGTTGTAAACAAAGCAGCGCTGCGTTTATAAACACTGCTTTAATATGGATTATTCAGAGGTGAAAAGAAAATAGCATCTAAACTTTTCTGAAGACAATCAGTTCCTCTCAGAAATGAATTCAAGATAATAGTTTATTCTGACTTGACGGGATGATTATCGCAGCTTTTCTTGCAGTATTTAACGTTAGCTAAATTTAAGCTAAATTAGCATTTTATTCTATAGGTGAACACTGTAGGAACAAATGTACTTGATAATATTAATTTGATTTCTGTGAGTATTTTTGCAGTGTATACTAGAAAAATATCAATCCTGCACACTACTCATTTTAGATCATCACAAAAATATTTGAATGAGCAGCGTTTCAGTCAATTGACTTTCCACAGGCTTACGAAACATGCAAAGTAGAAGCACATCATTTATAACACATCATGTATAACGAGTTCAATCAGCTGTTCGTAATGATAATTACTTTCTTCATCCAGTGCACCTACGATTGGTTTGGTTTTGTGGTGCACTATATGTTTTGTGAATATCATGCAGAAGTAGGAACTTTCCACTTTGGTGTGTGTAACAGAAATGCAAACATTCAGTGTTTTAAACCTGTCGCTCAAAGCTGTACATTTGACAGAAACGTTTTCACTGCAGTCTGCTTTACTCGAATCGGTTTTGAGTATTTTCAGAGAAGTCAAAGGGAACAGAGTGCAGACTCCCAGTTTGCAGATCTCTCTACGCGATGATTCATACCTTCCCACTCTGTCTTGGGCGGTTCTAGGATGTGGTCAACAAAACTGCCTGTTTTGGCACGGACAGGATCAACTCTGGGAATAGTTGCCTCTAAAGTTGCAATTAAAATACAGAGGAAAGAATGTTTTCAAGTTGTGCATGATGACAGTGTCAGCACTGGCGCCATGATTGTGGCATATACATTTGGCACCTTAGATAAAGTCCACCGCTGGTTAAGATTAGCAACTGCAAGAAACAACCTAAAGCATGGGTTTGCATACGTTAAGACATGAACTCCAAAATCAGGGATATTTGACTTTCATTAAGGTACTATTATATATATTTTTGTATTCTAATTTTAGTTTTAATTTAATTTTTCCTTATGAATTTTTGAATTTTTAGTCATTTTAGAAATATAATGTAAATATTTAGTAAGAGCTGAGCGAGGGAAGCATGTGTCCGGAAGACTTTTTAATTTTTTTTATTTTTATATCTGGAGTCAGGTGTAGTCAGGAGTCTGTTTTCTTAGCTTTCCTACCCGTAAGCTGACCAGTCTTCGTTCTCATCTATTAGACTATGTTTATAAACATATTTTGTGAATTGGTGTGTATTATCTTTTTGCATGTTTGAGTTGAGCTCCGTCAATAAACTGAAAAAGAGACGTCTTGAAATTCACATCAGGTGTTGTGATTCTTTTAATATGTTTGGCCTGTGTCCTTTTATTTAATTGTTTGAATTAACGAGCCTTAAAATGGTTATGGGCCGTAACAATGCATTTGGCTAAATTACTATCCATCCATACTGTGAGAGAAAAATATGATTTGTATTAAGTTTTTTCCCGAATTAAATAATTTATGTGATTTAGTTATTAGACGCAAATTATATCTAGAAATGTTTTATTCTATATATATCAATTATTACAATTTTTTGTAGGACTTTAGGAACATCAGGGTCCGATTAGGTTCGATTTCCAGGAAATGAATGAACTAAATCAATGTATACCTTCAATAAAAGTCAATGCAAATCTATTTGCATTAAAGCATCTGCCAAATGCATGAATATAATGTAATGTCCATTGGGAAATAAATAAGGTATAATGTACCGTCAGCTGGCCGTTATCTCAAAACAAACCCCTTCAGTTGATGTAAGACCATGACGCAAAGCCCTGAAGGGTTTATTTTGCGATAATGATGGACTGACTGCACATTATCCAGCATAGTGCACATCTTCAACCAAACAAATGACTGTAAATATTAATCTGAACAAGAACTGTTGGATATCAGTGACCTGGGAGGTCAGTTTTACAGCTTGACCCTCTTTATACAATACATTTGGATGCTGCAGAATGCTACGATTGACCAATGAGAATCAGGCTTTGCAGATAAATAAATAAATGCATGGTTCATGGTTGAACATCTCCCAGCAGATGCCGTGATGTTCAGCAGGTAGCGTAAGGCCGTTGGGGGAAGGGCAGGGAGCTATAGACAGAATATATCTAATTCACTCAGCTTTTTACATGCATTGAGCTTTGCTTACTAACACAGCGTCATCCATCAAGCTGATGCATGATGAATGAAACCTTGTGCTTGTATGTCACATCTCAACCAAGCCTGCTACAGGCTGCTGATGAATGATGATCGGTGCTCTGTGTGTAAACGCCTCAGCGTGCTGCGGATGATAGTGGAACGTGTGTAGCATGCATCGCTGGACGCTCGTGGTTTAGCGTATGGTCAGCCACAACATAATGAGACTTATTGAGTGCATTTATATTTATCTGTTTAGCAGACGCTTTTATCCTGATCTTGTTTTAAATCAGAATTTGATGGTGTAAATAGCTGAATTATTAGTCGAATAGCTGTTTTACATAGTCATCGACCGATACGGGTGTTTATTTCCAAATGCGGAATATCTATTATAGCAAATATATTGCTCATGTATAATATAACATGAATACAATTGAATTACATCTATTAGAATGAAAACATATATATTGAAACGTTATTTTATTTATAACCAATAAAAAGCTGATACATAGTAGCTGAGGGAAACTACATATATGTGTGTGTGTCTGTGTGTGTGTGTGTGTGTGTGTGTGTGTGTATGTGTGTGATTTAATTAATTAATTAAAAAATGTGTATCATATTGATATGATCCTCACAATAATATAACATAAAAAATATACAATTAGCAGCAAAATATAATTTAAAAGCACACATATACAAAATGTATCTATAAATATCATATTCTTTTTTTTAAACATATCTATCTGTCTATATAAAATGATTATATTGATATTTGTTCATATATTTATAGAATATTAAGTGGCATGATTGCAGTGAGCAGAGATGATGGAGTGATGTGCTGCGAGCAGCTGAAACAGAGATGCTGTGAGATGAAGCACGTTCAGTGTGTGACAGATCAAATACAAGCGCAGTGTACTGTACCTCTCCGGGTCTGCCTGATCTTTGGACTCAGCATGGCTGCCATCGATGGGCTGCGCTTCCTCCGTTCTGCATATTCCTCCTCCTCAGATCTTCTCTCGGTACATTCTCCCTCCGTGGCTCCCTCTTCTATCCTCCTCGCTCTCTCCTCTCTTCTCCGCTAGCTCGCTTACCTCATGTTGCAGACTGGTTGGGGGCTGGGGGAGGGATTCCTCACGTGCACACACACACACACACACACACATGCTCGCTCTCCGCTTCTCACACACACACACACACACACACACACACACACACACACACACACACACACACACACACACACACACACACATGCTCGCTCTTCGCTTCTCACACACACACACACACACACACACACACACACACACACACACACACGCTGGTCCACACCCACCAGGCGATGCATTATTCATCATCGCTCCTCTACAGTGACCAGTCAGTGTGCATGATTACAGCAGGCTGTCCTGAAGAGCAAAGCACCGCCTCTTAATTGGCCTCAGGCATGTGTACTCGCACTCCTCCGTCTCTGGGGACTTCTCATCCTGCTTGCCTCTAGTGCACACGTATCTCCATCAGAGATGTGCACTACTGGACCAAGCCACGCTGTACAATTACCGTGAATTTAACAGTAAAATACCGTAAAAATGCTACAGTAAAAACCTGTTAAATGGTTAACGGTAAGTTCCCCTACTATATACGGTGAAAAACTGTATTGGACACTACATGCCATTTTACGGTAGAATACCGTTTTTGAAAGTGGGAAAATAATGTATAATTTACCGCGTATAACCGTAAATTGACATCCACAGAATTCCCTACATTACATTTCAATTTTTTTTTTTTGTTGTTGAAATGTTTCTTAGTTTTTTCATATCACTTTTGTACATTACCATTTAGCAGACGTTTTTATCCAAAGCGACTTACAATTGCATTCAGGTTAAACATTTTCATTAGTATGTGTGTTCCCTGGGAATCGAACCCACAACCTTTTGTGCTGCTGACGCAGTGCTCTACCACTGAGCCACACAGGAACAGTAAACCATTACAGTTTCATGTGTGTTATGGTGTTTAGTGTTTGTGCACCTTCTATATATGGTAATATATAAAAGCTGCTTGTGATGGGCTTTGACTCATCATGTGACTTTCTCATCACCTCCTGCTTTGGTCTATCTCGTTCCATGGTATTTATGTACCTGGGTGCACTTTTTAGCGAGACACGAAATCCGTATTATATTCGTATAAAAAAGCTTATTTTTCACACAATTGCTTGAAGAATATCATGTTATGACTTCAAAACAATATTAATATTCTGGGAGATTTGACAAATTATGCTTTTGAATGCTAGCATTACATATTTACAGCTTCATATATATATGGTTTTTCATAGACGGTAGGTTTGTTCTGTAGCTCACGGAGTACAGAGACGTTCACATCAGCGTATCAGGAAATTAAAATGTCACTGTTGCATCAACAAATGTGTTTTTATATCAGATTTGCATTTGTCAACACTATCGGGTAGGTTTAGGGTTGGGTTTAGTGCAGGGCATGAAGAGCATATTTGTAGCAACGGTCCCTGGATATTTGAATTCTGAACCGCCGCATTACGTTCCTGAAACAACTTAATAAAAACACAGCAATGCGTGCCTATATCAACATAATAAAAGCGTGCCAGGGTTTACGTATTGAACCTGTGTTTTAGCGCCACTCAGTGGACATTTCTCTTTGAAACTGCGGCGAAATGTGCAGTAAAGTACGTAAACCGATGTCGCACAGAAAGTGTTTACAGAGGTATGAATTTTTACGAGACCAGGTTGGCTTTGCTGGTTATCAGTGTATTACAAAGGTAATTTCAGTACTTCTATAGGTTGGTATATTAACATTATATCAGTTAATTAAATTACAGTATTTAAATGTAAATTTAAGTTAAAACCGTAAAACCTCAGATGTTGCTACCGTGTTTTCACAGTAAAATTCTGACAACCACAACTGCGTTCTTTTTTCTTTTTGTACATACATTAATTTGTTTACAGTGCAGTACTTAATCTGCAAATAACTAGTCACCTGGTAAAACAGTACTCAAGCTATCCATGAATTGTACCTGTATGCACTTTACCATTTAGGTGTTGGGTAGTGATGTTATGATCTAATACACCTCGTTTCATATCCTGAATATAACTTGTTTTTATTGTTTCACATATATTACCATTATGTTTCATTAATGTTTTTATTTGCTCTCATATAGGTGTGCGATATTGGCAATAAATGTAATCTCAATATTTATTGGGATTTTTTCAATAACAATATTTAACTCTTTCCCTGCCAGCGTTTTTAAAAAGTCGTTGCCAGCCACTACCAGCATTTTCGATAATTTTTACAAAATTTTAATGGCAGCCAGAATATTTAGTTGTATTAATATCTGAACATGCAGCATGCAAAACAAAGAACAGAGCCTCTGCTTTTAAACAAAAATACAATAAAAGCACTAATAATCACACCCCCCTATTCTTACATTGGCTCGACAAATTGTACAAGATTACAGACATCTCATCTAAATGTTTCCTCACTCCATGTATTTGTGTTTTTATCATTTGTATAGTTAAGTGTTGATTCATATTTATTAGGAAGATACATACATTTGAAAGCGTATAACAATCAATGGGGTAATGTTATTGTACAATGGATTAAAGCATAAGGAACTTATTTCAAACGTTGAATTTAATTTATTTTAACAAAAGAAAAATACAAGGTAAACAGTCAGTAATAAAATAAGAACAAATTACAAGCAATAACATAAACAAGATGCAAATATACTAAACAGAGCTTTAATTTTTCAGGTAGGTCTAACAGTAATATTCAGGTTTACAACAGTAATGTATTTATCAAATAACTGTATCTGAACACAGATAAATCCTTACCATTAAAGTAGAAAAAGTGATTTAGTCAAGAGCATTGAGCGATTTTGTTTATTTAGTGATTTGCTGAACATTAAGGACACAGAAGGAGGCTGCTGTCACTTTAAGACCTCAATATATTGTTACACATGCATTTTTTCCAACCGTTTACATTAAATGAAGTCATAAGTAACTGTGTTCACATGAATACTCGCCATGATGTGTATTTGACTGTAAGTGTGCACTCACCTCACCCCTGGAGCGCTCATGAGAGTAGAAACAACGCCTGGTTTGTGCATTCATCCTTTCTTTATCATTTGTTATTAATAAAATGATTGTGACTTCTGTGGAAAAGAGGAGTCAGAATATTTAGAAGCTCCACAGAAGAAAGTCATATGATTTTGGAATGACATAATTTACATTTCTGCATTCATTTATTTATGTTTGAATTAATATATTCATAACAGAGATGCTTGCCATTAAAACAGGTATGATCATCAAAATCATTCTGTTTTTCACTTTTAATTAGATAATTACTAGTGTATTCACATCCAAAATAAAGTGTTTCTTTACATATGTGTGTGTATTGTGTATATTTAGTATGCATATATAAATACACACACATACAGCATATATTTAGAAAATATTGACATGTATTTACATATAAATATATTTAATAAACATACATTTTTCTTATACATACATATGTGTGGTGTGTCACGTGTTTCCCTCTTGTGTCCTCGTTTAGTGTGATTCTCAGTTAATTATATCCCTGCTGTGTTTGATTGTGTTTTATTAATCATCCCTTGTATTTAAGTCCCTGTCTGTTGAGTTAGTGTGTGTCTGGTCTACTCGTTCCTCCCGGTGTGTGTTTCTGTGTGTGTCCTGCCTTGTCTACATTAAAGACTGTATATTTGAGTTTATCCGTGTTCCTCGTTCCTCTCCGCTGTGTGCACCGTGACAATGTGTGGATTTATATATACAGAATAAATATATACACTACACACACATATATTTTGCGAACAAAAATATTTATTTTGGATGTGATTAATTGTTTGACAGCACTAATAATTACACAATTATACATACAAATTAATTAATTAATATACATACATACATTTAGTATACAATGACATAATTTTATTCTATCCCTTTAATGCCATCAATCCCTGTATAATCTCATGAAGGTAAATTATTTTGAAATTGTTGAAACCAGGAAATGTAGTCTGTAATATTTTTGAATTATGCACAATATCTATTCTCATATAGCATGTGTTGTCTCTTTTTTATTTTTATATGAAATGATTTTCACGTAATCAATGACTGGTTTATACTGGATTACTGGTGTTATTTTACTGGATACTGGAGGGCTCAACTACAAAATGACTCAAATTGCCCGTCTCAAATCTCTATTTAGCGTTCTCTTCACCCTTTCTTCCCCTTGTCTTTTTCCTGAGCCACCCCCGGTTTGGCAGATAATTTGGCGGCTCCACCGATGCCCTGTAGACCACAGCTGCTCCTCAGAGAGGAGGCCTAAAAACCTCATTCAACCGCCAACACTGACCTGCCAGCTCCCAAATACACTCTACTCTCTCAAATAAAGCACTTTGTTCTCTCCCAGCGCGCGTGTTTGTCCAGTCGTGCCCTTTGAGCATCTCATTGTCATGTTAAAGATTCGATGATGTGTTGATTTGATATATTCAGAACATCTTTCTGTAATTGCAGTCGAGCTAATCTGAGGTCTGCCCGGAAAAATGCCATCTGCGTTTTCTCAAAATGATTTATTTCTCATAAACATCCTCTTTTGTAGATGCTTTAATGCATCTCTTTTGGAAATGCACATGTCTTTAAACCACTTAGATGGGATGCATTTGACCGTCTGGTCCTTTTATCCCCACACGAGCGGTTTAGTTTGTCTATTGTGAGTGCTTATGATGTTTAGTCTCCCGGGGATGTCGGATTATCATCATTGCTGGATTCTTTGATCTTGAGATGTGTTTTTGAAGTGGACAATGTCTTTCAAAATACTGCGTTTGTTTTTATTAAAGAACCTATTCTGCTCAGACTTAAAATAGACTTGAAGCTGTCCTGAAACGAGTTGCTGGTAGAAGCTCTCAGATGACAGTGACTCAAACAACACGCGTCATTCATATTTAATAACAATGTTGTCTATCACAGTATTGTTTCAAACCTTCAGTCAGTCTATTATGACATGTGAGACCGAGTGTTCAATAGACCTTCGATCGTTCAAATGAATTCGGATTATGCTGCTGTTGCTCCGTTGACAGAGATGCAATGTCACATGACTTATTGATTTTGCAAAGTATTAATAATTCAGGAGGGCACCACATGCGGTGATGGAGCAACAGGAGATGTTTATGGTAGATTTCCAAAATGATAATGATGCAGACCTCATATTTGTACCACCAGAGTCAGAGATCGATTGATTGATTGATTAAATATATATATTTGTTCATATTAAAATAGTTAAATCTCGTGAAATCAACATATTTTAAAACTGTTAAAGAGTGAAGTCTTATGTTTGTGATTAAACCACAACTCATTTATACTGTATTGTGCATCATACTCATAATTTGAATAATTTAACATTTTGAATTATTTTTAAGTAATCCAATATATATTTTTTTACTGTATTATTGGTGTAATTTGACAGAACTGATACACATATCACCACACACGGAGACAGTTAGTTTGTTTATTTTAATGAAATTCACTTATTTTGAAAGTATTATAAAAGTGATTTAGTCTGTTTGTGAATAAAACACAATATAATTTCTCATGTGCACTGCATTATAATTATATTTGTACATTTTATTTTCAATTTAACACGATTTAAGTGATTTTTCAGTAATCCATTGCTGGGTATTAATGTGTTTCTTGTTATTTTACAGCTATTTTGGCTTGACTTCGATCCACTTTAGCCTATAGCAGTGTTGAGTTTTGTTTACTTTGACTTCTGGTGGGAGTAATCTGATTACAGACCTCCTTCAAATCACTCATTTCAAGATGTGGAACAGCAAATAACAATACTCCAAACCTCACATGCTCCGGTTATCGGTGTTCTTCCAGTTAGGGATAAGCATGGGTTGGTTTGGCAGTGTTTCAGTATTTTAAATTAATCAATGCATGGTGTCTAACACTTGTATACTGTACCAAAAGAAAACAAATGTCACCAATCTGGACATTTTATTTATCTCATATTACTCACAGATTTTGGTGTCATTGTTATCTTCTATATTTGCCATGTTAACTAAAAAAACAGAAATATGTCACTTGTCATGTCATGAGCAGATCGTCAAAACAATGCCAATGTGAGAAAATCAATAGAATTGAGCTGAGTGTTAATTAGGGAACTGTTCCTCAAGAGAAATGAGAAGAAAAAATCAATATAAGCAATAGCCAAAAATACATTGTATGGGTCAAAATAATCGATGTTTCTTTTATGCCAAAAATCATTAGGATAATAAGTAAATATCATGTTCCATGAAGATATTTTGTAAATATCCTATTGTAAATATATTAAAACTTCATTTTTGATTTGTAAAATGCATTGCTAAGAACTATATTTGGACAGCTTTAAAGACAATTTTCTCAGTATTTGGATTTTTTTGCACCCTCAGATTCCAGATTTTCAAATAGTTGTGTCTCAGTCAAATATTGTCCTATCATAACAAACCATACATCAATGGAAGACTATTTATTCAGCTTTTAGGTGATGTATAAATCTCAATTTCGAAAAATGTACCGTTATTGCTGGTTTGTGGTCCAGGGTCACATATTGACATTTCCCTTCAAAGTGATTTCCTGAATGAATATTAGATTTGAGCTTTACATAATTTGCATCTATATTTATTCACGTAGCCTAAAACTTCAGCAAATGCACATAGCAACATATTGACCCCTTAAGATGACCCCTTAAGTGTTCCTGTAGCTCAGTGACAGAGCATTGTGTAAGCAGCGCAAAAGGTTGTGGGTTCAATTCCCAGGGAACACATGTACTGTGATATATATGTATATCTATACCGAATGCACTGTAAGTCGTTTTGGATAAAAGCGTCTGCTAAATGCATAAATAAATGACAGGTGTGGTGCTCACACTGTCCAGATGTGATTGTAATGTCACTGTAGCTCCTGTAGGGGGCAGCAGTGAGAACTGAGGCTGTTTGAAGCTTTGCTGTCCTCTAGTGATGCATGGAAGCTATTACATGATAAACCTGAACACAATCTACATGCCTCTGATTGATAGTTTACACATGTTTAGTTAAATTGTACAAACATTCATCTCCATGTGGAATCTTTAAAGATGTAAACAACAAATAAACATAACATCTGCACCAAATTGCATATATATATATATATATCTGTTTGGACCTCTGACTGAAACTGACATGTTTGAGGCACGTGAGCTTCATATTCTCACTATACTATACGAGTCATAAAAGCCTGCTGTATCAAATATGATACAAAAAAAAAAAAATTGTGAAAAACTAAACAGTGGGAGTAGACTGTTGCACAAGGCATTAAACGTGTGTCCTAGAAAAGCCAGTGAGATGTAATGTATTGCTTGCTTAGACCTAGACCCACCAACCTGACTGTGTTTGGCAGACATTTGTTATTTGAGTCATAGTTAATTATCTGAATCGCCAGTGAGTGAACATTTGTAATTAATGATGTGAAAGTTAATGATATACCAAACAAAAGCTCTTTCTTTCACCATATTTTAATGTCTCAAAGATGCATTGGAGATTTATGAACAAGCATTTAAAAAAAAATCTGATTTATTATGTGTTCATGAAATTAAACAGTAATGCATAGTGTTTAATATTAATTTATATGCACAATTAGACCGGGTTTAGATGCATTCAAAACGAACCAGATTAAAATAGATGAGTAAACTCTGAAGTTAGCTTGAGAAAGTGTAGGCTGAAAGTTTGAAGCGGTTATAAAAGCTTTAAGTGTGAAAGTTTATATGGAGATTATACAGATGTTGGTAGCATGTGGCTAGAATGATTTATCACCTTGCTAGTATGATTTAGCATGTTTAGCATAATATTTTGTAACATCTTGTCAGTTTTAACACATTGCTAGTATGATTAATGTGTTGTTAGCATGATTAGCTTGTTGTTAGCATGTTGCTAACATGTTTCTAACATAATTAACATGTTGATATGTTGTTAACTATGAATATCATGTTGCTAGTATATGGCTAGATTATTTATCACCATGCGATTTTGATTTAGCATGTTTAGCATTACATATTGTAGCATGTTTTAACACATTGCTTGTATGATTAATGTGTTGTTAATATGTTAGGCCTAATATGATGAACATGTTACAATGTTCTTATTATGCTTATAGTATTATTAGCATGTTGTTGGAATGATTAGCATGTCGTTATCATGTTTTACCATGAGTAGCATGTTGTTAGCATGATTAGCTTGTTGCAAACATGTTGCTGATGTGTTGATAGCATGTTGTTAACATGATTAACATGTTGCTAGCAGGTTTCTAGCATTATTAGCACATTTTAGCATGATGAGCATGTTGGTAATATTACCATATTGTTGTTAGCATGTTCGCTATCATGTTACTAGCATTATTAGCATGTTGTTAATATGATTAGCATGTTGATAGCATGACTATATTGTAGTTAGCAGTATTAGCATGTTTTAGCATGATTAGCATGTTGGTAGCATGACTATATTGTTGTTAGCATGTTTGCTCGCATGTTACTAGCATTTTTAGCATGTTGTTAACATGATTAACATGTTTGCTAGTATGTTTATAACATTATTAGCATGTATTAGCATGATTAGCATGTTGGTAGCATGACTATATTGTTGTTAGCATGTTCGCTAGCATGTTATTAGCATTGTTAGCATGTTTTAGCATTATTATCATGTTGGTAGCTTGACTATATTGTAGTTAGCATGTTACTAGCATTATTAACATGTTGTTAACATGATTAACATATTGCTAGCATGTTTCTAACATTATTAGCATGTTTTAGCATGATTCGTAGCATGACTATATTGTAGTTAGCATGTTACTAGCATTATTATCATGTTGTTAACATGATTAACATGTTGCTAGCATGTTTCTAGCACGATTGGCATGTTGTGAACATTATAAACATGATTAACATTATTCATATTAATTACGGACTATTATAGTAGTTCTTAATAAGGGAGGTATGAAAATAGTAGTTAATAATTCGCTAATAGTGAACTACCACATTCGACTAAGCACTTTCTTACTAAATCATTAATCAGAGTGTATTGTTAGTCACTAGAGTGTTAATATTATTGCGTTTCTCATTTGCTCCTGTGTAGTTATTCACTAATGACTGAAAGTGTTACCAACGTTTGTTTTTAAGAGTGTAGATTGGTCACTTTATGTTCATCTCCATAAAGCCTGGTTCTCCTGTGCTACAGAGTTCGGTGTCATGAGCCCAGAAAACATGGACTTCTTTAGTGTAGAAGCGGCACTCGTTCGACTCTCTAACGTCTCTCGTTGCTCCTTACATCTCTTCAGACAGTCGGTACACAGGCAGTCTTCCCGCACTAGATACAGACACCCCGCTCTCTGGATGCGGTCCACCTCTGGAGACTCGTCTGTAGGGATGGGGTTGGATCTGGCGTTCAGCTTCTGCAGCTTTGGGAGGCGTTGGAGGCACTTGGGCAACTGAGTGAGGAGGTTGTTGAAGAGCCCCAGCTCCCGCAGCTCTTTGAGAGCGGCCACAGATGGAGGCAGGCTCTCGATGCGGTTCATTCCCAGGTTGAGGATCCGCAGGTTCCTCAGGAGCCCCAGCTCATGCGGCAGGCCGATGGCGCTCAGATGGTTGTTGCACAGGTTGAGGCTGTAGAGGTTATGCAGGCGGCCGATAGCCGCAGGAACCTGCTCCAGGTGGTTGCTGTGCAGGTCCAGCAAACGGAGGTTGATGAACTTGTCGATGGCGTCTGGGATCTTCTTGAGAAGGTTGCGGCTGAGGTCCAGCTCCTCGATGTCGCAGAGCTTCAGGATGCACTTGGGAAATGTGGCGATCGCCATGTTGCTGAGGTCGAGGCGACGCTTGCCATCCACCGTCACCTTCAGAGCACTCTTGGCCATCTTGAGTGTGATTTTTCTACCGGACGGTTCGTTTGATTTCTTCTTCCCCTTCACCATTGTGTCTAGGAGCAATGCAACATTGGGTAAGTTTTTTATGAACACTATGAATTAGTAACCCTGGACCACAAAACCAGTCATAAGGGTTGAAAGCTGAATAAATAAGCTTTCCATTGATGTATGGTTGTATGTATGGTTTGTTATGATAGGATAACATTTGTCCAATATACAACTATTTGAACATCTAGAATCTGAGGGTGCAAAAAAACAACAACAACAACTTAAATAGTGAAAAAAAAATTTGCATTTAAAGTTAAATCCCATCTAAATTTGTTGAGTATTTATGGTAGCGAATTTACTAAATATCTTCATGGAACATGATCTTTACTTAATACCCTAATCATTTTTGACATAAAAGAAAAATGTATAATTTTGACCCATATAATGAATTTGTCACGAATCTGGTCTATGAACTTCCGTTAACTCACCACTAGAGGTCACTCGCTCACCACATGTACTCTTGCGCTACACTACTGTTGCTACTGCAACTACTGTTGCACGTCACCTCAGACTACAATTCCCATAATCCATTGCACTGACGACACACACAGCTGATCACACACCCTACATAAACCATGGACTTCCTCTTCCTCTCGGCCGAGTATTGTATAGCGTATATCCTAGCGATAGCTACTCTACAGAGCCCACTCAGTTGTTATAGTCTTGCCTTGCCTGTGTTCTAGTGTTTTGATACCTGCTCGTGTACCTGGATTATCTCTCTGTCTTGCCCAGTTGGATATTGTTTGCAGGTCGCAGACCTACGCTTGCCCTAGGATTACTCTTTGTCTTGCCATTTATATACATGTTTGCCAATGTGTGACCCATGCTTGTTTCCGGCCATGCCTTCTAATAAAGCCCTGAAAATGGATCCTCATGCCTCATGACTCATTACAGTATTGTTGGTTATTGCTACAAATATACCTGTGTTGCTTATGACTGTTTTTGTGCTCCAAATGCACAAACACCAGTTTATGGCTATGCCTAGTGGGCAGCATTTTAATGCATTGTAGACGTGGTCCCATCAATCCGAAAATGCACTGACAAGTGCTTTGACAAAGTCCAGCCAAAAAGGTGGATGAGGTGATAGATATGATAGATATTATATGCTGGAATCAATAAATGCATCAATAAAAACATCCCAATTGAAATTGACTTTTTGACCCAATACATAAAAAACAATATTGAACACTGATGGAGCCAATAATTTTGAGGGAAAATAAAATATTATAAGTATGTTTTATTTTATTTCTTTGTTTTGTTTTTATTCTATTTGTTTTGTTTTACTTAAAAGTTTTGATTTACTTAATTGTATTTTAATACAATTTTAATAGTATTTTAATTTAGTTTGGTTTTTACTAATTTACTAATTAATTTAATTTAACTTAACTTAACTATTTTATTTTAGTTTTGTTAGTTTGAAAGTGTAACCATTTCCACACTAATAATCGGTGTCCTGAAACTGTCTGGTTTCATGTCAGTTGCTTCTTATGAAGAGTTAAGTTCCCTTCGAAGGCAGCAAGGCAACACAGTCGTTATACAGTGCTGAAGGGTTCTTTATGTAAATTGACAAGCTGTCGTTTCTCCTCGTGATGATTAGTAGTCCAGTCCCTGGAGACGCATTACAGACGTGTTTGATAGAGGTGACTGTCACGCTCCAGCGCTGCTGCTGAAGGACACAGAGACCAGCGCTTTGTCTAATGAAATGAAACGCTGCCCAAACTGCTGTTTTTACATTACATGAACGTATGCCAGCACACGGCTCACTGCGGCAGCCTAAACCGGCCTTACAGGACAGAAAACATGCCATACTTTACTGTACGGCTCAGTTCATTTACATCAGTTCATGCATTAGAGATCTTTGCTTTTAAAAATGCTATGTTTCATTGCTAATCCATGTTTATTCATGATACATTAACTGATATAAATCTACTTAAAAAAATATTTTACATAACTTAATGCATTCCGTATTTTGAATTGAAACCAACTATATTTAAAGCATTTATTAATCTAAGTAAATGTTCAGATTAAAAAATACAGTTAATTCATGTTTATTCAAGATACATTAACTAATCAATGGTATTTAATTTAAACAACTTGAAATGTTACAAATGTGTTAGTACAAGTAGAAACTATTATTACTCAACATTCATAAATTGTATTTATTAATAAATGATATTTTATAAAACAATCTATCTGTTATTTGAAACCAAATTCAGGCAATATTGGTAACACTTTATGCAATAAGTTCCCTTTAGTTAACATTAGTTAAAGCCCTAACTAACTTTAACTAACAATGAGCGATACATTGTTACAGTATTTATTCTTTGTTCAGATTTGTATTTTTCTTCGGAATATGTTGAAAGTGACATTAATAATACAGGTTTTATAAATGATTAATTGTTAGTTCATGTTATATATTATGTGTTGTAGTTAATTATAGGGATTTAATCTGTAGTTTAACGTTGTGCAATAACCTAGCAATGAAAAATAAAACAAGCACTTCAAATATGCACTGCAGACTGTTACAGCGTTTACATAATCAACCGTTGACAGAACAGTGCAATGTTTAATGCAAACATATATATATATATATATCTGACATGCATTGGACATGGCATGCAGCATTATAACAGAGATGTTTGTTCTCACCTGCTGTGATTGGATATGTGTCTCTCAGAGCTGAACTAGTACTGTGTTCATATCATTACGAGGCCGTCTTTGTCAAGGATCCGTCCGTGTGAATAATGCACACGCTTCTCTTGGAAACCCTGTAAGTAAAACCCAGCGGGGTGAGCTTGCCTCGCTCAGTGCTGCGTGTTGTGTGGCTCTGAGGGTTTGCTGGGAAAGCGTGGTCTTCGTGAGGATGTTTGTTTGGCTGGATCTCCAGGCAACAGAGAGCTGCTGCTGCTGCTGCTGCTTGTATTACTCGGCTGCTGGTTTACAGTGGCTTGTTTTTAGTAGATGTGTTAAATATACACAGTATGCATGTGAATGTGATTTTCTCAGCATGGTTGTGGTTAGTTGTTTAGTTGTTGTGGTTAACCTTTACCCTTTGAGATCAGTACCGGGAAGAGAACTAGTTAGAAATGTGTACAGTAGTTTGGCTGAATGTTAACTATTCCTGAAAGCAAGCCAGACTCAACTTTTTACTGTATATGTTATTTAAGTTACTCCGCACTTTTTAAAATGAAATAAAATAAAATAAAATAAAATAAAATAAAATGAAATGAAATGAAATGAAATGAAATGAAATGAAATGAAATGAAATAAAATTAAATAAAATTAAATAAAATTAAATATTTAAATGTATATAATTAATTGAATAAATAATAAATAATTGTTGTTTTATTCTACTTTTTATTTTATTTAACTATTTTTACTTCATTTTAACTTGTTTCATTGTTGTTATGTTTGTATTGTTTTATTTTTTTTAATTTTATATTATTTTACTTATTTTTTTTATATTTTTTCTACTTAATTTGTTTTGTTTTACTTTTATTTTTTGTTTATTTAACTTTTTTCAGATTTAATTTAGTTTTACTGTTTCATTTGATTTTATTATACATATTTATATATATATATATATATATTTTTTTATTTGAAAGTGTAACCATTTCCACAACAATAATTCATGGCCTGAAACGTTCCGGTCATTTTACATGGCATCACCTAGATCTTACAGTAAGTGGAGAAAATAGTTTTTCATTTAGATAAATAGCAGCAGTGCTTGAAGTGGGCCGGTACGCACCGGTACATAATACCGGCACTACTGTATTTCAGTCTTTAGAGTACCTGCTCTTTTTTGTGCGTACCGGCACTTCTGACATGTTTCCGGTACTCAGAGTAAAACGTCAGGGTCTGGGTGATTAGGCGATATGATCCCATATATGATTATAAATGATATAGAAACTATGTAAAGCACACATTACCTCTCGTCTCGACCCATCACATGAATGAACGCAAGCAGAGTCAGTCTACTTCATTGAGTGCTGCGCGAGAGCGTGTCAGGGGAGATGTAGTAGAATAATAATTATTGATTACTAATTTGAATCAGTACTCTATAACAAATATCATATCTTAAAATGAAAAGAAGCAGGCTTTTGCAATCACATCATTGTAAAGCCCTGGAAAGTGCAAGGATCCAGTGAACGAATCCAAGCAGTATAAGCTCAAACCAGCGCTAATGCAGAGAAAACACGGCCTGATTTAATCAGCGATTACAGAGAGAATAGTGACGTATAGATGTCAGTAAAAGTATTATTTTCAGCGTGTATATGGCTTAAAAGCAAGAGTCTTTATAATGAGCGCTGGTCAGATATTTAGTGATTCTGAATGGAGCCGTATATTAAAGGCAGGAGGTTTAGTGGTCTTTGGCGTCTCCTTGTGGTGCTGTTTGGTATAACCGGCACTTTTTTATTCCACTTCAAGCACTGAGTAGCAGGTATGACTTGGTATCATCATACAAGAAATAATATACATCTGTCAGTAAATCCCAGCTAGATTTATCTTTGACCTGTTAAGTATAACACTTCACTTATAGTCACGCAAAATATAATGACGTTTCTATTGCGTTTAAAGACTAAGAGAGGGCATCACACTGCTGTGATGTTTAGTTACCAGATACATGATGCAAAAGTATGTTAAAAGCATGCAACATGCATACCACTACTGCAAAAAATAAATGCATCTTCTTGTAATCACTTGAAAGAGAATATATTTAGATCTGAACTGCATTTGTGTGTTTCTGCAGCTCAGTCTCAGATGAGTCATGAGTTAACGAGTAGGTGACTCACTCCATTCAGTCAGAACGAGTGTATGTTGATCAGGAGATGTTATCTAGGTCATTTAGGTAAGGTGACGGCTGGTCTAAGTAGAGCGTGTGTTATTCTGCTGAGTAGGATGTTTTCCGGATCTACGTCCTTGTCAGTGTTTGGGATAATGTCTGTGTTTGATGGAGATGATGATGCAGGAACACGTAATGCTCTGTGAAATCATGGTCATCCAGACTGCTGTCGTTATCCAATAGATGGTCTTTTCA
>QVTF01002959.1:0-20000 GCA_003573665.1 Oxygymnocypris stewartii | reverse complement strand
TTCTTCCATTAAAAGAAGAAAAACAAACAGGCTTCAGCAACTCGACAGATTTAAAGGAATGTTCTGGGTTCAACACAAGTTGAGCTTCTTTGACCACAGAAATAATTCAGGCTTGTGAGAACAAACAAACACAAATCACATTAACAGTACTGTGTTTGCACTGCATCAATCCAGGACAAAGATCTGAGCATGCGTCAATGAAGATGCATTTACTTGAGAAGCAACATGACGGACAAATGCATGACAACGAAGTGAGTTTGAGCCTAAAAATACAATAAATAATGACAAATAATGACAATTAATTTAACTAGTTTTCACTTTTTTTTTTCTTCGACCTTGCAGAATTCTGTATATTTTAATTTTAAAACTTAAAGCCACTTAATTTTACTACATTTCTAAAAAAATTAATAAAAAATACTTAATATCTAATGTAATTTTTGCTTTTTAAGTGGTACACATTTTTAGATGTTTATAGTGGAAAACAAGAAAAACATTTTTTTAAATCAGTCTATTGTAAGGTCTGTTTTTGGTTCTGTTCCATGTTTTCATGTCTTTTATTTTGAAGTTAGTCATGGTTCTCGTTTGTGTCATGCTTCCCTTGCCCTCATGTCTCTTTGCTATTGGTTCCCTTGTTCAATGTGTCATGTTCTGATTGGTTGTCATGTTAATTGTGTCATGTTCTGATTGGTTAGTTCATGTCATGTGACCCACTCTGTTTGTATAAGTAGCCATGTCATTGTCTTGTTCCGGGTTGTGTATTAATGTTGTTAACCTGCTGTTGTTGAGTTTAGTCCGTTCATGCTTAGTCAAGTCTGTCTTTGTTTGGATGTTAGGATATCACGTTGTAAATAAACTGCACTTGGGTTCATCACATCTATAATAAAACATGCCAGAATAAATGTTAAAATACTGTTTGAAGAACCATAACATTTACATTATATTTAACATTTTTACATGTTAACTTGAGTCTGGTGTGATAAAATCATTTATTAGCTTGTCTGCTTAAAGTTATATGAACTATTTATTTACAATAATGTATAAAGCATTTAAACTCAATCATTTGAGCAGAAAACCACCAAAGTTGACTTCTAAGAGAAAAAAACTTGGTGTTGGCGATGCAAAATTAAAGTTGATCTGCCTAGAAAAGTATTCCCATCACGAAACGAACGGTTTCACATCTTTACCGCTCGAATAACGCATCTATTTACAGAATAACTCATATAAGCTGAAATACATGGAGCGCAGGCCACAGAAGCTGCTCAGAGAGATGGGTTTGCATTGAACTCAGAACAATCCTGAGAAGATTTCCATGTTTTTCTGCTCGCGAAATATCAAATATATTTGTGCAAAATATCCTCATATAAATTATTAGTTTATTAATAGCTTGTGGCAATTCAAATGCAACATATTAAGTTGTTTCTGAGACAGGTTGGGTACTCTATTTAAGTGCCTTTTAGTTACAAATAGCAGTTTTCGGATGACAATAATGTGGTTTGGCTAAATATTAAACTGTTTTTTTTTTGTCACATATAGAACAATTTATAAAGTAAAGAACATACATATACAATATGTACAATTCACTACAGGTTGCATGTATAAAACATCAGAAACATGGCGATGAATCAAATCAATGTTGTGTTATTATAAATACATTTTTCTTTGAGAAATCGTAACGCTACACAGACTTGTCCTCAAAGAGTATCTGAGCGTACACCGTTCCTGTCGTTGTGGCTTTGGCTTCAGGCAGCGGCTTCATCAGTTCGAGCTCAGCGTACATCAGACTCTCTTCTGCGATTTTGGGCTGTTGGTTCAGGACAACAGCAGAGTTACAGCTCACAATATTAAACACAACAACTGGAAGTTCAACTAATGCATAAACTACGACGTACAAATAATACGTTTCTGTGTATTTCATTTATGGAGCTTACCAAAACCACTTTTCTGGGTTGAGGTTTTAAAAGCTTCGGCTTTCGCATTTTGTCTGCAATAGGGGCTGAGATGAAATATTGGAATATTTTAGCTATTAGATTTATACACTTGAGAAATAATGTAAGGTGACATATAGAGGTCATTTACTCTACCTTTAGCCGGTATCTCTGGTGGCACGTCTGGCTGCTCCACACTTTTGTTTTTCTTGTACTTTCTCATCTTCTTGGGAAGAGCTGGAGAGAGACTGACCACACTAGTGACCGTCTCGCCTGAACTGGACACACATGATCACGGTTTCAGTTTGGGAAGAAGGCTGTCCTTCTCGTATGCAGTTATAACTTTTCATGTTTGCTCACCTGTTCTGTGGACTCTTGACCAAATGATAGTTTTCTGCCAAAAAGGAGCATATGAAAATATCGATGAGAAGATTATCACAGACAAGTTTCACAGACAAGGCTTAAACCTAGTCCTGGACTAAAATATAAGTCTGAGCTGTTTCAACTGAAAGACGTGCATCTTAAAACAAATCAGTGGCTTTGTTTTGTCTTTAAGGTTTTTTTTTTTTCAAGGCACATTTATAAAAATGACTTAAATGTCCTAATTGAACAATAGCGTAATCCTGGCTTAGTCTTAGCCCTGTCTGTGAAACCGGCCTACATAATTACGATTATTACAAGAGCATCGTTAACATGCACATTGAAGGAATAGTTCACCTGAGATGAAATCCTCACCCTTGAGCCATACAAGATGTAGATGAGTTTGTTTCTTCATCGGGTTTGTAGAAATGTGTCTCTGCATCAGTGTCTCAGTAATGGATGCTCTGCAGTGAATGGGTGCCGTCAGAATGAGAGCTGATAAAAACATCACAATAATCCACACCACTCCAGTCCATCTTAAAAGCTGCATGTTTGTAAGAAACAAACACCTGTTTTTAAGACGGTTTAACTTCCGGCTATTATTGCCCTCTATCCATAATAGAGTCTCATCTGAATCAGGAGAGAAATGTGCACAGATCCAGGATCGTTTACAAGACAAAACAGTCCAAAAATCTTTAAACAGATATGTGGCTGGATTTTGATCAAATTTTGGCCAGAGGTGAAGTTTTTAATTTTCGGTTTTGTTTCATCGTTTGTCTTCTCCAGATGTTAACAGATGGACTGGAGTGCTGTGATGTTTTTATCAGACTCTCATTCTGACGGCACCCATTCACTGCAGAGCATCCATTGCTGAGACACTGATGCAGTGTGAGTGCAAAGGTGAGCAAACTTTCAGTGATTTACAATTTTTGGGTGAACTATTCCTTTATCGTCATCAGAATATTATATATCCTCAACAGCGAGAATCAAACCTTTTAATCGTCTGTTCCTCTGCAGATACTGACAGCTCACAGCTATAGTGAACATACACATGCACAAGAGCCCAACACAACACACCAGCACAGCACACAGATACACATCTGAAACACACACAAAATACACTTAATGCTGCTGAAATGAATGCATACTGTACGTTTACAGCAGAGAAAATATACACACAACAATAACAACACATAAAAAACATTCTGTGTAGCGTTGTATTGAGGTAAATTTACTCATTTACCTCATGCCTTTCAAATGTTTTTTTCTTTCTTTTTCTCACTTATCTTCTCCAATATAAACAGGTTTGATGTCAAGAAACACTCAACATCCAGTGACATTTAATGGCACAGGTGTCAACCCTGTCATGAAGTGTCCCATGTAAGTGGCTCAATTCATATTTGGCGAATAATGCAAATTTAGTAACACTTTAGAATAATGGCCCGTCATAAATAAGGTAATAATAGTGATCTGGACCAGTACTTTAAAGCGAAAACCCGTTTCACATTGAAATGAATCTCCAGATCACTAGTAGTTACTGATTTGGTAATACTTGAGTAATTAGAGTTTGAGGGGGGTTAAAGTAGCCCTTAAAGTAGTGCATTGACCACATCCCAAATATGAAAACTCAAAATATGTCATTTCCAATCTTAAAATATACATATTTTACAGTCACCATTATGCAGATTGATTAAAAACACAGCTAAAGGCTTCCTGTCACAGTTTTATCATATCTAGATTGGAAAATGTTTCAGTACAAGCATTTCTGTCCAATATAGTTTATGCAATTTTTCAAAACTTGGGAGAAAATCAACCCTTCGCAAGAGTTTAAAATCAGCCGAATTTTGTACACAATGTGGATTTGGCAACCCTGCATCCAACAGGAGCTGCATTCAAAGTGATTTAAATGCTTTGCATATTCAGCGGCAGCGGGATTAAGAAAACTGTTCCTGCACAGGGCTTTAATACAAAAACGCACACAAAAGCCGAATCCTGGGCATTCTGGATGATTTAGAAATCCCGGCCAGACACATTTTTTAGGACCAAAAAGAGGACATGTCCAGGAAAAAGAGGACATATGGTCACCCTATGTAATATGCATTTGAAACATACTTTTTGGTGATCTGTCTCTTTAAGAAAAACTGCCATTCTTTCCATTTCTATTAGACTATTTACTGCTTCTGAAACATGTTTAGTAACACTTTTTTTGGTCCAATATGGCTGAACACAGTTTTGTGGCTTACCTTCAAACAGACTCCACAATTTCTCCTTTGGCTTGCCGGCTGGGAGAACGTGGACTGCGAGAGGAAGAAGAGAGAATTGCATACTCATCACTGTGGCTCCAGACCCTCGTAATTACACGGCACATGCAGTTAAATCAAGTAAATTGCAGGGGCAGTAGTGTGTGGGATGACAGCAGTGAGGCTTTCCCTCTCTCTGGATACGGCCCTGGCTAACACCCACTGTGATGCCCTGAAATACCCATAACCACAGCAGCTGACGACAGTCACAAAAACACAGCCACCTCGGCGACTGAGGACGTTTAGGGTGTGCAATAGACCACTAAAGAGCAAATTGGATTCACTTGAATCAAGTTGAATTGATCTGGTGTGTTCTGTCAGCAGTGGAAGTGTAAGTTAAGCAATACAACAGCAAAAAAGAAAAGCCTTATTTTGTATATATATCATAATATTGCATATAACATATATGTATCATTTGCACAACCCAGTCTCATTGGAAAATATGACTGTGGAGACATTTGTGCAAAATTATATTATGTTGTTTCTTGCACACTTTACAACACTTTCAAAGTAAAAGTCTCTTCAGTTTTTTTTCTGAAACAGATGAATATGAATCAATCATTTTTTGCGTATCGTGGCAGTTGATAAATGAACTGGTGAGTTCGTCGAGTGGCTTAACTGATAGTGTTAACAGAAGCAAACACGCATTTGCTGAAACAACCTTGCCATCTTATCTTGCTTCTACAAGTCTGAGCTCTTTTCTCATGACTTGTGTTCCAAGGGACTCGTACCGGAGCGCTTCACATCACACGTGCAAAGTACCGGGTACGCTACCGAGCAAGTTTACTATATTAGAAAAGCCAAACATATGGAGCTAGCTATGTGATGCAAATTAAAACATGTATTATTTGGGTGTTTTACTGTCACTGCTGTTCATATCAGCTGGAAACTGGACTGAATTGTATGTAGATATGCTTTTGAGTTGTGCTGATGTAGGTAGAGGCATGTTTTCCAGTTGCATTAGTAATATTAAGCTTGGCTGTATTCTGTATACAGCAAGTATAACTTCATTTTTTGGACCTTTAATATGGTGGCCGAGATATCTCAACACACTGCAAATGAAAAACACCAGTAAATTAAGAAAACAACTTAATCAATTTGACCACACATGCGCTGCAAATACTCACAACACAACCAAACACAGACACTCACTGCAAATACACACAGACCACAACACAACCAAACACAGACACTCACTGCAAATACACACAGACCACAACACAACCAAACACAGACACTCACTGCAAATACACACAGACCACAACACAACCAAACACAGACACTCACTGCAAATACACACAGACCACAACACAACCAAACACAGACACTCACTGCAAATACACACAGACCACAACACAACCAAACACAGACACTCACTGCAAATACACACAGATCACAACACAACCAAACACAGACACTCACTGCAAATACACACAGATCACATTGGAAATGTTTAAGGGAGGCGCAACAAGTGCGAGACATGTTCATCAATTTCTACTCTGAAAGGAGATTTGTGTTGATTTTAACACCCTGATCATATGATTCCTTAGCTTTTGTGTGTGTGTGTGTGTGTGTGTGTGTGTGTGTATGTGTGTGTGTGTGTGTGTGTGTGTGTGTGTGTGTGTGTGTGTGTGTATATATTATTAGCTTAAATAAGCTGACAAAATAAACAATTCCTGTAACTGTGAACCGTTAACCCTTAAACGGATAACTTACTTTTACAACTTCCCTTTTGAAGTTAACCATGGTTTTACCATGGTATTTATACAGCTGTGGTTATACAAATAGTAAACTATACACCAAAAAACATGGTTACTACACATTTGCTATAATAAAACCATTGTTGCTTTTCATTAGGGTTGTTGGGGTCTCCTTAAAACATTTCCGTTGTGTTGAGTATTTGTAGCACGTCTCTATTTTGATTTGAATATTTACAGCGTGTGTTGACAAACTGATGAAGATGTTTTCTTAATTTGCTGGTGTTTTTTTCTATTTGCATGTGTTTTCTTAAGCTGCAGCGTGTTGAGCTCTCTCGACCACCGCACTTTTATCATTTTATTTAAAGAATAAGACAAAAGAGGGGACATTTCGGGGAATCAGAAATGGTCTGATTATCTAACGGCTATCGGCCACAGAAACAGCGGCTTATTTGAGTCATTAAGCTCATTGTCTTATTTAGAAACTGTCGTATTTGACACAGAATTTGAACATGTGCAGCATTTCCAGATGTCTATGCATTCTTATTAACCACACTGCAAATGTCTTCTGCTTTTTCTGCTTGCACATGAATACTATTTATTTCTCTATTCGTGGCTCCTGCAGAAATGTGCTTATTTTTGGATCTCTTGCTCATGCTTGACCGAACTGGGGAGGGACAAAAGCTATATTGAGTCATGGTTCAAACAAGGAGCCAGATACACAATCTCCAGTGGCTTACTGAAGGCTTCTGTCACTGTACATGATCCCAAAAGTCATTTGTTAAAGGCCGCACAGATGCATGTTTCAATAGAGCAGCTGCATCAATTAACAGATTCATTATTTCATTGCACGACCACAGCGCATTCATCTATGAAAAGAAGTAGTGCATATATGAAAGTGTATAATAAGTAGGGAATTTAAAGTCAGCTACATTCTTCTGTCTTGGCAATATGAATGATCACATTGTGACATTTACTAAGCCTCAATGGTTGGCGTGCATTATATTCAACATGACAATTTACGTGCCTTTGAGCAATGGAAATAAAAATAAATAATACAACCCATTTATGCCAATTCTATTTTTTTCTCCACAGAAACGACCTTCAATAAAGCCTTTATTAATATGCATCACATTCTGACAAGACAAGAGTCACACAAACCATGGTCGAACCCACAAACACGGTCAGTATTCTACTGTGCATTTAAATCTGCTCTCATGGAAGAGATGCTCAATGCTTCACTGTCAGTGGAAAATGTGATCTTGTTTTAGGAAACACAGTTTTGAGCTTAGTGGTGTGACTTGGTTTTGGGACTACTTTACTTGAATATCTCATTGGTTGGTTGGAGCATAAATTTTAATTTAATTGTGT
The DNA here is from genome assembly GCA_003573665.1 of Oxygymnocypris stewartii. Classification (NCBI taxonomy): domain Eukaryota; kingdom Metazoa; phylum Chordata; class Actinopteri; order Cypriniformes; family Cyprinidae; genus Oxygymnocypris; species Oxygymnocypris stewartii. The sequence continues at coordinate 12,347 of QVTF01002959.1, read as the reverse complement.
TGTTAGTTTTGTTTATGTTAATGCATCAACTGGAGTATATAATCATTCCCGACTAAGCAGTTAGTGACAGTAAGGTCTTGTGTAATTGTATGGAATAGGTTAACCAGGGATCTAGGGTATCTATGCATACAGCACTTACTGAATATACAATTTTAGTTTCGCATGTCATTTCATCATTATTACACTATATGTCTGTTCATCCGCCTTTTCAAGCAATCCTCATTTTAAAGTTAATGTCATCAAAATGTACTTCATTGATGCAAGTCTTGGTATTTATCATATGCTGAAAAAATATTTCAAATAAATCAATAAGGTTTGTAATATTGGTAACACTTTATTGTGATGATCCCTTTTAATATTACGTAATGTTGCACCTACATGTCAACAAACTGTCATTAGAGTATTATTAGACCGTCTGATTAATATCTGATAACTCTTTTTGTGTGATGTAACCCAACAGACTCTCTACTGACTGTAAGTAACTTTGCAAATACATGTCAGCTTAATCTAACCCTAATACTCTACTAATACTCTACTAATACTCTACTAATAATCTTCTAACACTCTACTAATACTCTACTAACACTCGACTAATACTCTACTAATACTCTACTAATACTCTTCTAACACTCTACTAATACTCTACTAACACTCGACTAATACTCTGATAATACTCTATTAATAATCTACTAATACTCTACTGATACTCTATTAGTACTCTACTAATACTCTACTAATACTCTGCTAATACTCTACTAATACTCTACTAACACTCTACTAACACTCTACTAACACTCTACTAACACTCTACTAACACTCTACTAATACTCTACTAACACTCTACTAATACTCTACTAATACTCTACTAACACTCTACTAATACTCTACTAACACTCGACTAATACTCTGATAATACTCTATTAATAATCTACTAATACTCTACTGATACTCTATTAGTACTCTACTAATATTCTACTAATACTCTGCTAATACTCTACTGATACTCTACTAATACTCTACTAACACTCTACTAATACTCTACTAACACTCTACTAACACTCTACTAACACTCTACTAATACTCTACTAACACTCTACTAACACTCTACTAATACTCTACTAATACTCTACTAATACTCTACTAACACTCTACCAACACTCTACCAACACTCTACCAATACTCGACTAATACTCTACTAATACTCTACTAACACTCTACTAACACTCTACTAACACTCTACTAACACTCTACCAACACTCTACCAGATACTCGACTAATACTCTACTAATACTCTACTAATACTCTACTAACACTCTACTAACACTCTACTAACACTCTACTAATACTCTACTAACACCTCTGCTAATACTCTACTAATACTCTGCTAATACTCTGCTAATACTCTACTAATACTCTACTAACACTCTACTAACACTCTACTAATACTCTACTAACACTCTACTAATACTCTACTAATACTCTACTAACACTCTACTACACTCTACCAACCACTCTACCAATACTCGACTAATACTCGACTAATACTCTGCTAATACTATATTAATAATCTACTAATACTCTACTAATACTCTGTTAATGCTCTATTAATACTCTATTAATACTCTACTAATACTCTAATACTCTATTAACACTCTACTAACACTCTACTAACACTCTACTAATACTCTACTAACACTCTATTAATACTCTACTAATACTCTACTAATACTCTACGAACACTCTACTAATACTTTACAGACACTCTAGTAATACTCTACTAATACTCTACTAATACTCTACTAACACTCTACTAATACTCTACTAACACTCTACCGACATTCTACTAATACTCTACTAATACTCTACTAACACTCTACTAACACTCTACTAACACCCTACTAATACTCTACTAACAGAGAGCTTGTAGATATGTAGGTGCAACGTTACTTAAAGTCAACAGAATGTGTTAAATGTGTTGAAATATCTGCAAAAAGCAGAGAAGTGTGTATCCAAAGTTAAAAAGCAAGCACACTAGAATAATTTTTAATGGTTTAAAAACATGTCATCTAAATTCAGCGGATGATTAGGATTACTGCTCTAACACTTATCATTTCAGTTTCAACTAACTAAAATATATACTTTTCCTGCTTAGCGACTGTGTCTTTCTGTTCCACTTGATTTGTGTGTATATATATATTTCACATTTAACAATGCAATACGTAATATCATATTATTGATATTAATAAGATGACAATATCTGTAGTCAATAGTAATTAAATGGAAGTGGTATTTTGGAATAAAATAAAATAAAACAATAACATTTTCATCAAACAAAAAAAGATATTACCTTAGAAGTTTGATTAATATGTAAATACAGTACAAGTCAAACGTTTAAACGCATTACTATTTCTAATGTTTTTGATATATATTTCTTATGCTCATCAAGCCTGCATTTATTTGATCAGTGTTAAAAAGATAAATAGTGATAGTAATGCCTTATATTGTTCTTAAAGTTCTTTTTAATAATCAAAAAAGTATCACAGGTTATAAAATAAACATTAAGCACTCTTTCTAACATTGATATTAAATCAGCATATTATAATGATCTATGTCGGATCACGTGACACTGAAGACTGGAGTAATGGCTGAGGAAAATTCAGTTTGGCATCACAGAAATAGGCCTATATTTTAAAGTATAATAAACTAGAAAACCAGTATGTTGTAATAATATTTCACATGTCTATATAATAGTTTTTTTTTATCAAATATGCTAAAGCCATGCTTGATGAGCATAAGAGACTTATTTCAAAAACACAATGTTTCCTAATTTGTGTACTGTATAAGTACGAATATACCAAATTGAATGTTAAATGTTGTATAAAAAAAGGTTAGGAATCAGTGCTTTTTATCGGGGGTGGGGGGGGGGTCTCCGACATGAATTGTGCCTAGGGCCTCCTAATGTCTCGAAGCGGCCCCGCAGAGAGCCTCTCCGTCCTCTGTCTGTCTGTACAGTAAGTTAGTAAAGGAAAGCCGCACACTGCAGCCAGTGCCAATAGTGTTTGGCTGTCGCTACACCAGTGTTCACTTTGACTGCCAGAAGACAGATATATAACGCATTTCCACATGCTTTTAATGGAAAATCTAGCACAGGACCGAAGGAGTTTCACCACATCTGTTGCTGATGCACCGAGTGTTTTTTCAGATGTTTCGAACCTTGAGACAATTTAAGAGTCTAGAAGAGAAACTCTCAACAAGAGTCACTCACGAGCTTTTCCATATTCCATTATTGCCTTTTTATGCATTATAAAATCACGATTTGACATTGGCTATGTTACCAGCACGAAAAACAAAGCGTTTGTCAAATTGGCATAACATTATGTACAGAACGTGAGCAAAGACTGTCCGCTGTCACTGAAATGTTCAATAACATTGGTAATATGTACCAATAACATAACTCAACATTGGTTATGATCAGTGTCTGGGAAAGTTACTTTTAAAAGTAATGCGTTACAATATTGCGTTACTCCCTAAAAAAGTAACTAATTACGTTACTTAGTTACTTTTTATGGAAAGTAATGTGTTACGTTACTTTCGCGTTACTTTTTAAATATGAGCAGGGCTTGATTGTTTGTTTTTAATACAAGAAGTTATATTTATAGCAAATATAAAAGCCTTTCACACCAAAAAGTGTAATGAATAAACCTCAGACTGAAGGACGAGTAAATCACGTCTGTACAGAAGAACACAGGAAAACATTTAACTCTCTTCAGTGATAAAACAACAATGAAGCACAATTGTTAGTTCATCTAAAGTCATGTTTGTTTATTAGTATGATTGAACTGATCATCAAAGGTCAGCAGTAAACACATCGGTTAATAAAATGAGATTATATATATTTGTGTTGTTTAACATATTTAATTATTGCAGGTTCGTGTCATATTCTGAGTTTCACTGTTTTAATTCATTTTGATGAATACTGAATCTGTTTTTTGTGAGTGGTATGAATTAATACACGTTCATATTTAGTCTAGATTAGATCTACAGTAAGATCATGTTCACACGGCGCTCTGTCATCAATAAATGGAGAAAAGTAACTCAGATATTTTTCTAGTAAATTAAAAAGTAATGCGTTACTTTACTAGTTACTTGAAAAAAGTAATATTATTACGTAACTCACGTTACTTGTAATGCGTTGCCCCCCCGACACTGGTTATAATGCCCAATGGTGCATAAAAATACATCTTTGCAGCATGAGCAGATCTAAATTTGATGCCTCAACATATATTCATGCTACTTTAACACTGACAGTAGTAATTGATTAGGTTGATTTGATTATGCAGGGTTATTACTTTTGGCCCAGTTCCCCATTAATTCCCAAACCCTGTTCTCAACAGCATATAGACAAACCTCAGAGCTGCATGGGGGTTATTCAAATACCTTTTTAAAAAGATATACATTTAGAGCGTTTTCTACTCCTCCAAAGTTGAAGATCCCATGAAGTGGCTTGACAAGCACCATGGTCTTACATATGTTAGTGTTTTATTGAAATAGGACGTTTGAGTGGCACATATGAAGGAATCTACCCTTACCCCTTGCTTTTACTTCACAGCCATGAGTTATATTTCCCTCATCACAGGCTCATTGAACAAACGTGTCTGTGCAAATGAACATGGCAACTTCACGATAAAACAATACAAAACCCAACCCTAAACCTAACCAATAGTGTTAGCTAAATTAACCGTGAGGTACAAATGAAGCAATCGTGTTATTTAATCTTGCTTCTACAAGTCTTTGAGTTCTTATAGTGTAACTTGTGTTTGACGGGACTCATACCGAGTGCTTCATATCATAAGTGCAATGATGTGACTAACATATGGAGCCGATTGTGATCCAAACATCAAAATGTATTCGTTTACAAATCATGCACTATGGTAAAAGCATTTTGAGGACAAAACAGTGTTGTGGAGGGAACCACGCAAATCTAAGCTCTTATTCATAATCAAAGTGAATATGAATAAAAGTTGGTGTTTTACTGCTCATTTCAGCTATTTTTCCAATGAGCCCATCTTGAGTTTAAGTGGCATTTTGGTTTATTTTGGTAGCGTTATTGCTCCACTCCCTCATTAATTTCCCACCCTGCTCACAACAGCATATGAACAAACCTCGGAGCTGCGTGGAGGCCGAGCTGTTGCTGGACGCTTTCCATCGTTCCTGATGCTTCTTGAACTCTTGGACCCTGCAGCTGTAAAGACCCCTGTCCTGTTCGCTGATGTTCATGATGAGGAGGTTGTATATCTTGCCCTGTTTCACCACTGTCAGTTTCATTTTGGGCTTGCTGAAGCTCTTGGTGTAGTTTCCGTAGAACTTGGCTCTCCGCATGTTCACCCGCACCACCAGCAGCTCCTCTCCTCCCGAATCGGGCTGAAACATCCAGCGCACCACAGGCAGACTCCCCGAGCGCCGCCGCTGGGTCACCTGACAGGACAAGGTGATGTTTTCCCCCTCAGCCACCACAGTGAACGGAGATGGAGTGACGGTGACGTTGATAGCTGAGCACACATCTGGAATCAGACAATACAAAGCAAATAAATACCTTACACAGTGAATGGGTGCCGTCAGAATTAGAGTAACATCACAATAATCCACATCACTCCAGTCCATCAGTTAACAGTTTTGAGAAGACAAAAGATGCATGTTTGTAAGAAACAATTAATACATCAAGACGTTTGTAACTTTTAAACAAATATGTTTTGATGTAAAAGACAACAGGAGATGGACTTCTTCACTGACGGAAGCTTTATGGACTCATATTTTGGCCAGTTTAAACATCTTAATGATGGATTTGTTTAATATTTTCTCTTCTCCAGATGTTAACTGATGGACTGTGGATTATTGTGTGTTTTTATCAGACTCTCATTCTGACGGCACCCATTCACTGCAGAGCATCCATTGCTGAGCAAGTGCTACATTTCTACAAACCTGATGAAGAAACAAACTCATCTACATCTTGGATGACCTGACAGTGATTACATTTTCAACAAATGTTCATTTTTGGGTGAACTATTGCTTTAATAGAGCCACAATATTTAAGAGAAATGAATTCTAACTGGATAAAAAATGATTAAACACAAGTCATTTCTAATTCAGTGTCCCAGTTGTGTAAGCCAGCAATTTGTCTGCAGACTTTAAGAGTATAAAGTAATACACGATGGGAAATGAAAAGCTAGAGTCTTTCCAGACCCTCTTTCTGCTGTTTAATGAGACGTTTTGACAGGCCATCTGGAGAATATCATATGGGTGGATCTCAAACAGATGTCCCCACATTATACCGCTCTGTATTACATTAAAATAGTATAGACATGTAGATATCATGAGCAGCATATCAGCATATTAGAATGATTTCTGAAGGATCATGTGACACTGAAGACTTGGGCAATGATGCTGACAATTCATAATTTTACTATATATTCACATACAAAACGGTTATTTTAAACTGTAATACTATTTCACAGTATTCATGTTTATACTCTATATATTTTTGATCAAATAAAAGCAGCATTGGTGAGCTTTTTTCAATGGCATTAAAATAATCTTAATTATTCCAAACTTTTGATACATCATTTTAACACAACCAAGCATTATTTCATTATTTATACCTAATACTGCATATGTTATATATGTAAACTATGTTTTTGACATAAAAATACTTACGTTTTATAAAATATTACATAAACATACATATATTTGTGTTATATATTTGTATAAATTTGAATGTGTAATTATAAAAGCTAGCGTATAGTGACAGATATGAATTTACATTTAAATGCATAGCAATAAATCATGAATATAAAGTTATAAATGCTGTAGATGCAAAATCAAAATCCACAAAATCTGCCACAATCACAGTTTTAAATTGCTGTAAAGCATTTGTAAAACAAACTGTTGTGTTATTTCTATCTGTGATGATTTTGTGTAATTTATAAACTCAAAGTGACCACATGTATACACACACGCACACAGGCGCACACACACACACACACACACGCACGCACGCACACACGCACACACACGCACGCACACACACACGCGCACGCACACACACACACACACATGCACACGCACGCACGCACGCACACACACACACACACACACAGGATTTAAGTTACATATACTAACGAAAGGAGGAGTCGGAAACCACAACATACACACGACAGAGAGAAAAAAGTGAATCACCAGGAAAGAGCAACTGAAAGAGAAATTTCATACTGCTTGCATTTATGTCGAGACATTGTGCGTATGTCAGCTTTATCTTTAAACTCTCAGAATCAACAGATAAGAAGAAAAATGCATGCATTAAAAAAAGTCTCTGACAAGCTGAGATTTCTAGCTCTACTGAACAACATCACAGCTGATGTTAACTTACTTCCAAAGAAGAGGTTAATCAGGAGAGCTGTTAGCACGGCAGAGATCTTCATTCTCCAGACGGATGGGCTCCATGCAACTCCAGTTCAACCTCTTCACAAAAAGTGAAGTCCTCTACTCTTCTCCCTCTCCTTCTCCTCTGTGTAACCCGAGACAGGGCTCACTCTGTATTTACTTAGTCTACACCCCGCTTGTATAGAGGACTACACACTACACTCAATGAAGAAGATGTCATTTCCTGTTCAGAAAGCTCAAATCTAGTTTATGTCCAGTCCAGTTAGAGAATATCAGTTATAAACAAGATTTAGTGCCAGTACTGGCATTCTCCATCGCATTTTTTATAAGTGATATTTATTTATTTATTTTTTTGGGGGGGGGGGGGGGTAGGGATTAATACTTTTATTTTGCAAATGTGCTTTAAATTGATCTAAATTTGTGATGAAGACATGTTTGATGTTACAAAAGATTTATTTTTCAGATAAATGCTGTTCTTCTGAACTTTCTATTCATCAAAGAAACCTGAAAAAAATATACTCAGCTGTTTTCAACATAATAATATTAATAATAAATAAATGTTTCTTGAGCAGCAAATCAGAATATTAGAATAATTTCTGAAGGATCGTGTGACTGGAGTAATGACAGCTTTGAAATCACAGGAATGAATTACATTTTAAAATATATTAAAATAGAAAAAAGTTATTTTAAAGAGTAAAAATATTTCAAAATGTTACTGTTTTTGCTGGGCTTTGGATCAAATAAATGCAGGCTTGGTGAGCAAAAGATATACATTAAAAAAAAATCATTAAACATCTTACTGTTCAAAAACTTTTGACTGGTAGTGTACACACACACACACACACACACATACAATACAACACACACACACACACACACACACACACACCCACACACACAATACAATACAACACACACACACACACACACATGTTGGTTTTTATGGTTTACGGGGACTCTCCATAGGCGTAATGGTTTTTATACTGTACAAACTGTATGTGCTATTGCCCTACCACCTACCCTACACCTAAACTTAGCCCTCACAGGAGACCGGTGCATTTCTACTTTCCCCCCACAAAAACTTACTCTGCTATGATTGATCAAGCGTTTTGACTTATGGGGACACTGAAAATGTCCTCATAAAGCACCGCTCGGCCTGGTAATACCTATGTCCATACCTATGTCATTATACAAATTTGTGTCCTCATAAACAATAAAATGCACACACACACACACACACACAACACAAACAACACACACAACAAACACACACAAACACACACACAACACACACACCACACTCAACCTCTTCCACACACAAACGCACACACACACCGCACACACACACCACACACACACACACACACACACACACACAACACGCGACCCTCTCTCACACACACACACACACACACACACACGCACACACACACACACACCACACACACACACACACACACACACTCACCCTCTTCTCCACACACACGCACACACACACACCCGGCACCCACACACACACACACACACACACACGCACACACACACACACACACACCACACACACACACACACACTCACCCTCTCTCACACACACACACACACGCACACACACACACACACACACACACACACAAGCACACACACACTCACCCTCTCTCAGACACACACAGACACACACGCACACACACACACACCACACACACACCACACACAGACACAACACACCACACACACACACACACACACACCACACACACACAACACACACACACACACACACACAGAGATAGACTAGACGTACTGTATTGCCTCATCAAAAGGTTTGGAGATGTTTAGCTCTGTCAGATATCAGAGATTGGTATTGTTCTCTTGGTCTGTTCTCGGTCTGTTGACAGGTTCAGTCAGTGGGTGTGTAGTTGATAGCAGGGCCCAGCAGAACACATGTATTTGTTTACAATATGATTCTGGTTCTGGAGACTGATGGAGGCTGTTTTCAGCTGATAGTGGAACACATGTGGAACAGCAGGAAAGAATGCCCTCCTCTGGATAAAGTGTGGCATTACACGACACAGATACAGAAGGGTTTTAAACGCTTGAGGACATTGAAAACCTGAGATTCAAAACGAGAGCAAAAGATAGATGGACAGATAGATAGATCTCATTATTCAAACGCTTGTACATGTAAAAGCTTTAGTGCAGGACTGTGATTTATTCATATTAGAAATATAGTGTAAAGATAAAGCAAATGCAAGACTCAGATATCTCTCGAAAATAACATTTAGAGTGAAAAAAATACATTATGTGTGTTTCTCATACTGTTGATAAAGCATGAGAGAGAGATGATTTTAATAAAGATAAATGACTCTAAATGTACTCAAAGCTGTTCATTTTTTATTTATTTCATTACAAATAAATCATCATGATCGTGTTTGGTCACACATAGAAATGAACATTTAATCGTCACAGATGAATAAAACTAAACTGGCCGCTATTTAATACATAAAAACTGCATAAAATAGTCATTAAATGATGTAAACGTTAGTATTAAATCATCCTCAGAAGACATTTCGTTCCTCCGGCTCTCCACATCAGTGATCCCTTCAAATAAAGATCATCATTTTATGAGATGTAACTACATCATAGAGATGTGAAAGCACACAGAAATATTCTTACCGTGCAGATGCTCTTCTCACTGATGCATCTTTAGAAATATGAAAGCATTAAAACGGATTCAAGCTATGCTGGGTAATGATTGAATCAGACTTGCCTGATCTCTCCTGTTCACTGTCAAGCACCTGTCTTCTGATGATGTAGAGCTTGATTAGCAGAAAGCAGACGGAGAGGAAAAGACCGATTCCTGCTCCTATGACAGCGTATTTGATTTCTGAGACTCGGGGAAGAAACATGATGTGAATAGGACGGTTATCAGCTCTGAATGGGGTTTGATTGTGTGTTTGTACCTGGTTCATCACTGGACGAGTCTTGTGCCTTTACTGCGTCACCAGCAAACAATCTGTAAGATATCAGTCAGATATCATGATTCAAACTCATCAGATTATCATATCACGTTGGCTTGAAGTCAATTAATAGTAATGTACTTGGAAAGCATTTATTAACCGTAATGTTAATTTCAACATTTACTAATATGTTTATATATATAAAAAAACTGTTATAAAGTTGTATCTCTTAATATTATTTAAGGACTTGAGTTTATGTGAATTAACAATATCAAGTCAAGTCAGTCAAGTCAAGTTGAGCTTTATTGTCATTCCGCTACATGTGTGGACATATAGTGGGACGAGATGTCGTGCCTCACAGGACCACGGTGCTACATAAATACAGATATACAACACGAAGTAAAACAGTATAAACCTATACACAAACTAACCTACTAACCTACTGTCAGCTTTGACTATACATATGCTATATATAAAAGTGGTTACCTATACATAAACTAAAAAACAGGAAACAAAAAATACAAACTGTACAAAAAATACAAACTGTACAACTGTGCAGATGACTTCAATACTGTACATGTGCAAAAGAGAGAGACATTCAAGCAGCTGGCTGGGGAACAGTGTAAGGTGATTGTGGTGCATGAGCCAGTAAACATACATACATTACAGTCATATATTACAATCAGTCTTTTTGGGATTATGGACACACAATGGTGTGTGAAAGTGTCTAGTGCATGTGTGTGTTGCTACAGGTGTTTGCTACAGGTGGCTTGTGCAGGCCGCTCACCTGAATTCCACAGAGATAAAAGGTTTAACAGTTTTTTCCTGAGATGTGGTAAGGGTGGGGGGGGGGGGGGTGTTGTTTGGGGTTTCAGAGAGGGGCGGTGTGATGTGAGTTCAGGGCTCTCACAGCCTGGGGAAAAAGCTGTTGAGCAGTCTGGCGGAGCGGGCTCTGATACTCCGGTACCGTCTACCTGAGGGTAGGAGCTGGAAGAGACTGTGGGAGGGGTGGGTGGGGGTCATCCACGATACTTTTTGCTTTGCTGGAGCATCGTGTAAGGAAAATGTCCAGGATGGAGGGGAGAGGGGCACCAATGATTTTTGCAGCGGTGTGTTCACTGTCCGCTGGAGGGTCTTGCGGTCTGCTGCACAGCAGTTCCGTACCAGACAGTGATGCAGCTGGTCAGCACGCTCTCAATGGTACCCCTGTAGAAGGTGGTGAGGATGGGTGGAGGGAGGCTTGCTCTTTTCAGCCGGCGGAGAAAAGTGTAGGCGCTGTTGTGCCTTCTGGAGATAGACTTGGTGTTGGTAGTCCAGGTGAGGTCCTCTGTGATGTGCACCCCCAGGAATTTAGTGCTGCTGACTCTCTCCACAGTCGAGGTGTCGATGGTCAGTGGGGGGTGGTCAACAGAGTTCTCCTGAAGTCCATCACAACCTCCTTGTCTTCTCCACATTGAGGGACAGGTTGTTAGCGCCACACCATTCAGCCAGCTGTGCCACTTCCTCTCTGTATGCGTTTCATCGTTGTTGCTGATGAGACCTACCACTGATGTGTCATCGGCGACTTGATGATGTGGTTGGAGCTGAACTTGGCAGTGCAGTCGTGGGTCAGCAGCGTGAAGAGCAGCGGGCTGAGCACACAGCCCTGTGGGCACCTGTGCTCAGTGTGGTAGTGCTCGAGGTGTTGTGGCCGACCCGAACTGACTGAGGTCTTCCGGTTAAAAGTCCAGGATCCAATTGCAGAGGAGTTGTTGAGGCCCAGCAGGCTTAATTTATTGATGAGCTGTTGTGGGGATTATTGTGTTGAATGCTGAGCTGAAGTCGATGAACAGCATTCTAACATATGAGTCTTTATTTTCTAGGTGGTAAGAGCCAGGTGGAGGGTGGAGGAAATTGCATCATCCGTAGAGCGGTTTGGGCGGTATGCAAACTGGAGCGGATCGAGTGTGTTGG